>JAHPZR010002671.1:0-22500 GCA_019787425.1 Platygyra sinensis
GTTAAAGTATCAGGGAAAAGTACTTTGTAAATATTTTTTTGTGTTCGGTTCAGATAATCAGACCACTAAATAGCCAAAGTAAGTGCCAGATGTAGCTCTGTAATTTTGTGCGGTACATTCTCGACGAATTATCTCAACTTTTGTGAGAACGCACACACTTAAACTTGGAAAACTGTCTTCTTATTTGTCGTTTACATATCCTAATTTTTTAACTTCATTCAATGCATGGTTTCGATTTTATTTTGTTATTGCGCAAACTGCACATCCCCAAAAAAACTTTACAAGACAACACTCAACTACTATGTTTTCTGAGAGGGAAGGTTTCCCGAATGACGCTTAAGAACTTTGTTAAGAAACCTGGTCTCAGCTATCGCAGCACTCCAAGCTCTCTGTTTCAAAAAAAAGTACCCTTTTTGGCGGACACTTTAATTGTAATGGGGCAGCATAAAAAAATCTTGAGCCGCTCAAAATAACAAATGTGAAGGGGAGGACCACTTAATGACATATTACAGCGTCGCCAAAAATATAAAAACGCCAAGGGGAGGACACTTCCATGGACTTATTACATGAAGGGCTAATTGCACCAAATACGCACATTTTACACATTCATGTCGAGTTTCTTATGAACCAGATGGGGAAAAGAGAAAGGACATGGTGATGCCACGTGCGCCGGCTTGTACACTATTGATTCACGCATTTCGTCCTATTATTGACAATTTTTCAAGTAAGTTTCTTCTTTTCAATCTCGTTCGGTCCGCCCAGTTTTGGCGAGCTTCCGGCCCAGAAATTTTTGGGTACTCCAAATATTTTGTCCACTCTCCATTGTGATCAAAATGTGTCGGCACGCTAATTGAACTTGTGAGTCTACAGAAACTGGTGCCGTCAAAGGCAACGCATGATCTTCAATTCAGACTGGCATGGACCTTTGTCATTGAAATGAAAAAAAACAAAATATTCACTTTGCTGTTAAAACCCCGGTTGTTTGATAAAACAAAGTGTTGGTTTTTAGAGGTTGAGAGTCAGCTGGGAAATCATTTTATGGTCTCTGCGTTTGAACAATTGATCACGGCGTTCACGACCGCACTCGCATAATCCTGTTGATTACTACACGGATACCAAAAATACGTCAATGTTCAGTGTCACGTTCTTACGTCCCTTAGAGGCACTAGGTTGAAGGAGTTTTGCTTTTATCGAGTCACTGTTTGAATTATTTAGACACGGCTTGTGCTTGCAAATAAGGAAACATGTCAATCAGAGACAAATCAACATTCGCTCTGAGAGCATTTCTTAAGAGTGTGAAAAAAGCAGTTTTCGCAAGCTCTTCGACAGAACTCCCTTTGTGTCTTTCAGATTTTGAAAACTAAGATGTTGCCCTGTTTGGAGTAATGCGGCAGATGAAGCGTAAGTAAACTTGGATATTACCTGCTTTGTTGTGTCTTTTACATCAGCAAGAATATTGTCGTGGCGAATTCATCTTTCAAACATATCTACTTTTTGATGAATAATTATCGGGTATGAATTCATATTTTAAGGTGCACACGGGGGTTTGGGGGGGGGGGGGGTGACCTTGGTGAAACCTTCACTACCGGTTCGTACAAAAATATAATACTTAACAGTAGTATAACAAGAATAGTTAATGTTCAAGTTTCAGTGTTCTTAGTTTCCCTAGAGGCGACCTTTAATTGTAAAATGGTCAGCATAAAAAAATTCAGCCGCCAAAATAACAAATGTGAAGGGGAGGACACTTAATGACATATTACACGTCGCCAAAAATAAAAACGCCAAGGGGAGGACACTTCATGACTTATTACATGAAGGGCTAATGCACCAAATAGCACATTTACACATTCATGTCGAGTTTCTTAATGACGAGAGGGGAAAAGAGAAAGACAGGTGATGCCACTGCCGCTTGTACTATTGATTACATTCGTCCTATTATTGACAATTTTTCAAGTAAGTTTCTCTTTTAATCTGTTGGTCGCCAGTTGGCGACTTTCGCCAGAATTTTGGTCCCCAAATATTTTTTCCACTCTCCATTGTGATCAAAATGGTCGCAGCTATTGAACTTGTGAGTCTACAGAAACTGGTGCCGTCAAGCAACGCAGTCTTCAATCAGACTGGCATGGACTTTGTCATTGAAATATCTTTCTGTAAAACCCCGGTTGTTGATAAAAAAGGTTGGTTTTTAGAGGTTGAGAGTCAGCTAGGGAAATCATTTAAGGTATCTGTTTAAACATTTATACGGCGTCCGACGCACTCTCATAATCTTTGATTACTACAGATAACAAAAATATCAATGTTCAAGTTCACGTTCTTAGTCCCTAGAGGCTAGGTGAAGAGTTTTGCTTTTATCGAGTCACTTTGAATATTTAGACACGGCTTGTGCTTGCAAATAAGGAACATTTCATATAGAAGACAATCAAATTCGCTGGAGCATTTCTTAAGAATGTGAAAAAGCAGTTTCGCAAGCTTTCCAGACTCCTTTGTGTCTTTTCGATTTTGAAAACTAAGATGTTGCCTGTTTGGAGAATGCTGCGATGAAGGTAAGTAAACTTGATATTACATCTTTGTTGTGTCTTTTATCAGCAGAATATTTCGTGGGAATTCATCTTTCAACATATCTATCTTTTGATGAAAATTACGGGTAGAATCATATTTAAGGCAACGTTTTGGTGTCCTTGTGAAACCATCATCAGGTCAAAATATAATACTTAACAGGTAACAAGAATATTAATGTTCAAGTTCAGTGTTCTTAGTTCCTAGAGGCTAGGTGAAGAGTTTTGCTTTAATCGAGTCACTTTGAATATTTAGACACAGTTTGTGCTCGCGAATAAGGACCATTTCATATAGAAGACAATCAAATTTGCTGGAGCATTTCTTAAGAATGTGAAACATGTTAGATGTTATTGTTCTTGATGGATGTTGACTTTGGCTGTGATTGAATATTGATCCAGATCTTTTATGTTCATTGATTCGTTGGTAGAGACGCCGACGTGTGTAACCAACATAGCTGGCATCACACCACCACATTCAAATTTGTAAACTACTGATTGTTTATTGATAAACGCAGGCTTGATTTCTTTATGTTTGAGATCTTCTCCATTTTTTCCAGAAATGAAGACTAAGCATAAGTCGATGTTTAACAGCTTACCAAGATCCTTCAACTCTTTGCGCACAGAATCAGCTGATTTTCGTTCCTTGAATGGTAGAATGATTCATACTGATGCAAGTCAGGTGTAGAATTGCATGGAGATGCTGGTGTTTGTTTGGATGTAATAAAATTGGAGATCATAGAGTGAATAAGGTGTTCAGGATATGCCAGCTGTAGGAATAAGGTCTTGAGGCAGATACACTCTTCACCATTTAGATGATAGCTTACGGACATCCACGTTCAAAAACTTCCCACATACAGATTTTTTTAAAACTTTGACTGCAGGTACAAAATAACAAGATTAGATTAAAAATGTAAAAAAATCAGGGGTCACCGAACTCGTTTAGAAGATAAGGCGTACAGTGCAGCTCAGATATATCCAAACTACGCATACGTGTATTATACGCTTGTATTTTGTGTATACGCGTATGTCAATACACGCACATACACGCGTATATGTCTCTGTGTTATGCATTCCCATAAGATTCTTTATATGAAGCATTGTTGGTCAAACAAAGGACATATTATTCTATGGGAATGAAAAACGCTTCAAGGCGAAATTTGCATATTGTTAAAACGTCGTGCCAATCAACGAAAGCTATCACATTTCAAGTTTTTGATCACTTTGCAAATTCATAGACAAACTACCATTTCTATGACACTTGCTTGATCTTAAGCTTCCAAAAAATAAGAAGAAAATTGAAACAGTCGCTTGAAATCCCCATCTTAACACGTGAACTTTATGTTTTTACAATGAAAGATCTGTGTTTCGGCACAGGTCGCAAGTCGTTTGCGAAAAATTTTTTTGTCTGAATTTAGCATCCTTAAAGTGCACCTAACCCCAAAAACTTTTTTTCGCTAAAACAATAAAGCTTATTTTTTGGAGTAATTAGCCGCAAAAAGTTTTCGATTTGGTTAAATCTTTGACTTTCTATGGCTCGTCAAAGTGCGTAAAATTGCCGCCATTTTGGTCCACGACCGAGTTTAACGGAGAATGGGTCGAGGGCCGGATGTGACGTCAAATCGAGAACACAATGATTCTGAGATTCACATATTTACTTGTTTCTGTGGGAAAGGCTGGAAAAGTTGTTCGAAAAAAATGCTAGCCAGGTGCGCTGTAGTGTGATGTAGCAACACAACAAACTTACAGGAGGTACTCCGCTTTATGCCATACATTTTATGGAGAGATGTTCTGAAGAGAAGAAACGTACAAAGTGATGGTTCGATTCGTGCAAAGTGATAGCCGTCTGAGAGTTCGGTGATCTGTTCCATAAAGTATTTCAAACCAGATGATCTCGCTCGATGCCTGGATTTTCAGAGAGAGGAAGGGATTTTGCTGACTCAGTGACTTAAGCGAGATGAATTTGGAATAACCGTCCATCGATTCATGCAGCCGTTGTTGCATCTGATCTGAGAAACAACAGCAGTCAGTCGGCACAGCCGACAGATAGTTTTGTATTTGCCCACTACTAATCTTAAAACTCCATTTCTGAAGCCATACAGGTTTAATTCCTGGATATTCAGTAACACACTTTACGATAACATCAGCACCAATATCTTCAAGAACAAGATCACTCTGCTTTGAGTCTTGACAACCTTCTAACTCACTCTAATATAATAACAACAACAATAACATTCGCTGATGTTTTGAAGGGAAGCGACGCTACATTTTCCACACTCACAGGAAAAGAACACAAACATTGTGTCATGGGATAATCATTTTGGTCTACGTTGAACGAGTGAAGTTAAAATAATTTGAGAAAGTTAACGGACTTGACTTTTATTTACATGAAAGTATGTTAATGCGAGATCGAAGAATGCGCGAATTTAGTAAATATACGCACCACACGCTACAGTCTCTTTGACTTCTACATATCATTGCCTTCGGGTCTGTCCATCAGAGCTCGTTCGAGTTCTTTGTCAGCATCTACCTCACTTGTCTATCCATTCTTCGTTGGCCAGAGAGTTATCAGCATATAAATCAGCTCGGCCGTCATCGTTTAACTATTCACTTTGCTTTGTTAACAAGTGCGAGTCGTCATTCTCTTCAGCGATATAACAAATTTCGGAGTCTTCTGAATCAAAGCTCATTTCAGAATCCGACGAAGTAGAAGATATTGTTGATAAAAACAGAAATCTGTCGACTGTGGAGCCCCCAGCGAAAAACTTGCGTGGCAAAAAGGCTTCCACGCTCACACACAGTAAAAGGCCCGACTGGGACAGCCGAAGCTTTCGTGCTCGAAGTGACGTCACGGCTTCACTCTCCCCAGACACCTTATGCTCGGTCGTGAACCATACGAAACTCAGTTTCAAGGGGGCACAGAAATTCGAGGATTTAACCAAATCAAAAAATTTTTGCAACTAATTACTCCACAAAATAAGCTTTATTGTTTTAGCAAAAAAAAATTTGGGGGGTTAGGTGCACTTTAAGATCAATCCTCATCAAAAAAATTATATCTCTGGTTATATTTGACACAGATCATTCATTCAAACGGTAAAATGCTCTTTTCTTGACGAAAAATTATGTTTGTCAAAGCTTTTATGATGCGCCGTTCACGTTTAGTAATTTTTACTTCAAGGAAAAGTTCTGTGTTTCGCACGCATCAGCAAGTCGCTTGCGAGATGTTTATTGTCGAAAGTGTTCCAAAGACCTTGTTGAAAAAATGATATTTCCAGTTATATTTGACACAAATCATTCATTCAAACGGTAAAATGCACCTTCTTTAACAAAATAATTGTTTATCAAGTTTCTATGGTGCGCCGCTCACATTTAGTTATTTTTTACTTCAAGGAAAAGTTCTGTGTTTTGGCACGCGTCGGCAAGTCACTTGCGAGACGTTAATCTTGTCTAAGGCGTTCCAAAGAGGTGAAGTAGGCCTAGACACAAATATCCTGAAAAATGCTATAAAAATCTATCCGGATATTCTCAATTTTTTCCCTAAAAATCCCTCGAAAAATCTCTAAATATCCCCAAAAGTTTCTAAAATCCCTAAATATCTCTATCCTTCTCACAATTATTTTTTAAGGTATCATGGTAGGTGGATTGACAGTGTTTGGAAATCGCGCTCTTACGCTGGCGCTTTGAAAGAAAACCCCATCAACCTATACATTTTCTGAAAGCTTAATAGTTATAGAATACAATCATATGTTTGAAATTTTCTAAATAGTTATTGTCGCAGTGATATAAAAAGAAATACCCAGAAACACTGCTTTGCTTAAACTGGTTCGCTTCCACGCGTGAATCATCGGAGCGGCGTGATTAACATCGGAAATGTTTTCTCACACATCACCCTCAAAAAGGGTGTCTGCGATTTTCCAGATGTGGTTTGGTTTTTTTTCTACACCCTCCTAAAGTTTGATGTTCGGAACGCGGGTGTTTCCTTACACTAAAGAGGCCATAACTCTGAAACGGAAGCGAAATTAAACAAAGCCCGACACCCTTTTTCGAAGGAGGTAATAGGGAACATACCTGCCGATTTTAAGCCAATTCCGTTGGAAGACACGCGTAAACGAACTAAAAATGTTCATCCTTATATGCAGTTTTGTTTTATCGAGAAAATGACGAAAAACCTTTTGCGAGATCGGTATGATTAGGTGTTAAAAATCCCCTCCCCGCTGACAGATGTCAGCGTGGGTCAGTTTACCAAAACAATAGGTCATGACAACTTGAAATAAACAGACGTCTACGTTGCAGTGAAATCGTCCGAGAAGCTAAAAACTACTTAGGTTTAAACAGGTTTGTATTTAAACTGCCGTGATTATTTTGTCGGCAGCATTGGTATTATGCTGTTCGAGTTAAGACTTCTTCGTTCTCCAGACATTTTCTGAAACCATATATGCCTCGTGAAGCCAAAAAGAGGAAATTTCGAGGTCTATATCGTCTACATCTACATCTGTGCTTGACTTGATCTCTCGCTGTAGAAGTTTCGGAATCACGTCCGTTCTCCAGCAATATTGTGCGACTAGCACTTGTTGTATTTTGACCTTCAGTTTCATTGGCGGGATTTGTGTCCTCGAGTTCCTTCAACCATTCTTCTAAGTTTAAAAACAATGCGACCCACAGTCGCTCAGATCAGGAGCCAAATATCTTGTTCGACGCTGAACTTGCTGGTTCCACCAGTGGACAGAAGATCTTTTAAGACTTATCACGCGTCACGCAATCTAGTACGTTGTAATCATCAGATTTTAGTTTTGATTGGCAGTTTTTCCATATTTGGAAGGTAGCACGCGGTCAGTAGTAGTTTTGTCTTTCGTAACCATGAACGAAGCAGATATGGTTCGAGTTAGAAGAGCGAAAACCGTCGATGTAAAGTGAAGTTTTGGAATTAAACCGTTGTCGAAACCGTATGTTTATTTGCCGCGGTTCATCGTCGTTACATTTTGGCAACCACGAAGGGACATCACTGGAAAACTAGTTGGAGATATCAGTGTTTATTGTGTTGTGCTCAAGATGTCCGAAGTGGAAAATCCTGAAAAAGATGTTGCTCTGGGGATTGAACAGACCGGCGAAAAGGCCAATGAATCTAAACTGGAAAAGGAGAAAGCATTTGTGGCGCTAAAGCGACAAAAGCGCCTGTGAAAGTCTGAAATGACAAAAATTCGACATCACATGGAAAAGCTTTGTATCGCACCGAAGGATGTAGTTGCCATTGAGAAAGATATCGAGCAGCTTTGGTCGCTACTGGAGACCACGCTGGAAGTTCTGGACGAACTGTGTATTGTTTATTTGGAAAAGGGAGAAGAAAAGAACCGAGAGGCGGCGATGGAAGAAGCGCAGTCGCTTGAGTCGGAAATTCAAGCCGCAATCGAAAAAGCCCACGAGGCCATAAAATCACAAGCTCAAATTTCTGCCGGGTCCGCTTCACACAAGGAACTCGTCACAAATGTTAATTCGCCGATCGTTTTGCAGGGTCCATCCAACCTGGCTTCGCCTTCACCACCACCTCAAAACAGTCATAGCGATCAAGTACAGCCAGGAATTTCACAGAGTTCCCCAACCGGCTTCCCCGCAAATCATCGCCTGAAGCCATTAAAGGTGCCGTCATATGGTGGAGACAAGACGAAATTTGAAGAGTTTTGGGGGCTATTTGAAAGTCTGGTGGACCAATCTAAAGAGCCAGTCAATCTCAAAATGGCGAGATTAAGGCAATGCTTGTTCGGCAGCGCACTGGAGTCCATCCGAGGGCTTGGAGTTTCTGAGCCCGAATATGAAGAGGCCAAAGAAATCTTGGTATCTAAGTTCGGCGGTCAGCGGCGGCAACTGCGGGCCTACATGGATCAACTGGAGAAAATGCCCCCACTGAGAAATAATGACGTTCAAGGATTTGAAAAATTTGCAGATTTGGTCAGAATAACTGTGGTCAAACTTAAGGCCGAGGGACGCAATGGAGAACTGGGAGAAGGAATGTTGCACAGTTTATTAGTGAAGAAACTCGCAGAAAATCAGGTGCAAGGGTACAGCCGTTGGCTACAGGAACAGGGCCAGGAGCGATCTGTCCTGAGCTTAAAGGATTGGCTCAAAGAGGAGGTACGAATTCGAGTTGAAGCAATGGAGATGGCTCATGGCTTGACTGTAACAGAGAAAGCAGATGGATGGCAACCTTCAAATGGAAATTCCAATCGGCGCAAGTCCCGAAATTTTCATGTGGAATCAGACTGGTTAACCCGAACCCAGCGACCACCTGGCTCAGGCCAATCAAATCGCAAGCCGCCTTGTGTGTGTTGCGGCTCCCCGCATCACGGAGTGTGGACATGCACAGCATTCCTACAAAAGAGTTATGAAGATCGGTGGCAGCTGGCAAAGGATAAACGGTTGTGCTTCCGGTGCTTGGCTGGTTATCACCAGGGAAAAAACTGTATGAAGTCCTGTCTCACGAGCTATGACAACTCACAACCCAAGACGCTTAAATGAAGCCTACTCATTGCGTACCATTCCAGTGTGGATAAAGGCACAAGGAAAGAAGCTTAAAGTAAATGCAATCCTAGACGATGCCTCAAATGAGTCATTCTTGAATGAAGAAGTAGCTGGAGCCCTTGGGCTTAAGGAGTCCTATCAAACCGTGAAAGCCCATGTGCTGAACAACTCCGTAGAGACATTTCAAACCATGCCGTTGAAGATAGAGATCGAAAGTGTTAATGGCCAGTTTACTAAGGAGATTGAAGTGAAGACTTGTCCCCGCAGTGTGACCGGAAACTACCAAGTTGAAAATTGGGGAGCAAGCAGAGACAAGTGGCCTCACCTTGCCCAGTGTGACTTTGCACCACCAGCGAAGGATGGCTTGGTGGACCTGTTGATAGGTGTTGATAATGCTGACTTACATTATTCCTTTGTTGATATCCGTGCAAAGGTGGGTGAACCGGTGGCTCGTTTGGGTCCGCTTGGGTGGACTTGCATTGGACCTCCAGATGGCAGAGTGGAGTCTGGAACAAGAACACACACCATCCGAGCACTGTTTACCAGGGACGTTGGGCCGATTAGTGGAACCAGAGATTGTTGTGAATTGGATCAAACCCTGAAGCGGTTTTGGGAGATTGAGAGTTACGGGACTGAACTGTGTGAACGAATTGTGTGCACAGAAGAAGAGAAAGTGGCTTTGGAAAAAGTCAGCAGCTCTGTTCGGTACAACAATGGGAGATACAGTGTTGCCGTGCCGTGGAAAGAACAGAGGCCTCAGCTACCTAACAACCGGCAAATGGCAGAATCCCGACTTCTGAGCACCGAGAGAAATCTGAAGAAGAAAGAATTTGTTGGAAAGGAGTATCAGAAGACCATCGAGACGTATGTGGAAAAAGGGTACCTTCGTAAAGTTCCAGAGGCCGAAGCACCACCCCCTGAAATTTGGTACCTACCGCACTTCCCGATTGTTAAGATGAACAAATCCACAACCAAAGTGAGGATTGTCTTTGATTGTTCTGCAAAGTGCAATGGAATCTCTTTAAACGATGTCATTCATGCCAGGCCAAAGCTTCAGAGCGAGTTGTTTGATGTTTTAATCCGTTTCCGCCACAACCCGGTAGCCCTTGTGTGCGATATCCAAGAGATGTATCTCCAGATAGAAATAGAAGCTGAAGATCAACCGTTGTTCCGAATCCTGTGGCGAGATGGAGAAACAGACCGCAATCCAGATGTGTACGAGTTCAGCAGAGTTGTCTTTGGAAAAAACTCAGCCCCCATGCAAGCCCAGTTCGTTGCACAGGAGCATGCTAGGTGTCACCGAACTGAATATCCATTAGCTGCTGAAACGGTTCTTCAGTCCACTTACATGGACGACTCACTGGACAGTGTTGAGGAAGACGAAAAAGGGATCGAACTGTATCACCAACTTAAGTCATTGTGGGCGAAGGCAGGCATGCATGCTCGAAAATGGGTATCTAATTCAGCCAAGGTGATGGCCATTATACCAGAAGAAGACCGAGCCACAGAGGTGAACATACGGGACAGTAAAGATGCGGTCACGACAACACTTGGTCTACAGTGGAACAGCACCGAAGATATATTGGCAGTACCTGCGACACCGCCCCCGCTTGACTACCCGATTACTAAGAGGAATGTTTTGAAGAAGATTGCAACCGTCTTTGATCCTCTTGGTCTAGTGAGTCCTTTCATCGTGCAAGCAAAGATTATGCTCCAAGAACTGTGGAATCGTTGCTATGATTGGGACGAAGAAGTCCAAGATGAAGTGGCTAATCGTATTCAGCTATGGTTCTTACAGCTATCGAGTCTGGTGAACGTCAAAATCCCCCGTTGTTTGCAGAACCAGCAACCAGTGAAATCGAAGGAAGTGGTAACCTTTGTTGATGCCTCGCAACAAGCCTATGGAGCTTCATCATACTTACGAATCGAGTATGAGGATGGTACAGTAACCTCACGGCTGATAGCCTCAAAGAGTAAAGTTGCTCCGCTCACCCCCATGACCATACCGAGGCTGGAGTTAATGGGAGCCAGGGGGTTTCAATAAGTTTTTCACAAGTGGGTAATTTAGAGTAACAGACGGGTATATTCGCCGAAGGCCCAAAGGGCCTTCGATCCTAGGGGGGTCCGGGGGCATGCTCCCCCGGAAAATTTTGAATTTCTAGCCTCTCACAGATGCATTTTCATGCATTTTCAGCTCTTTCTTTGCTGTTTTGTTTTGTTGCTTCATTTTTTTTGCTCCTAAGTCAACTAATTTAAACAAATTTGAAGAGAATCATGTTACAATGAAGTAGTCACAGTCAACTATTTCTACTGAGGCACTACTTTTTAACACTTTTAGCTCAGGGTTAATTCTTAAATAAAAAAATTAATCTATTCTATAGAGAAACATGATTATATTTTAGTCGCATATATATCATTACAAAAACACAGAGGCAAAATAAAAAGTGTATGTAACCAAGTGTCTTATATCACTTATATCAGTCTGAAGCCACTTATTACGACTTGATTTTCAAGACTTTCAAGAGCCAAGCCTTTTACTGCTTGAACACTTTCTACCTGATTCTAACCATAACAAACCTTCTTGATTATACCTATTGGAACATAATTTTGCAAAACACTTACTTGCACAACAAGTCTTAACCTAAAAGTCATGTCCCAAACAAGGTGGAATGAGGAAAATCTCTTCCACTGTTTATACAAAAGAAAGTACGAGTCCCTAGAATAGCTATCGAGTGCTTAGTATTCATCTTCACTTTCGAAAGCAGAATCATCCGAATCATAATTTGCTTGGTGGTCTGCAAGTTTAAAAGCTTCAACAGCAGCTTCCACCTCTGCTTGGACACTTGCTTCTTCCAATTTTTCATCTTCCTGGACCTGGATATCGGTTTGGACAGCAGAGTCCACAAGAATGGCTTGAGCTTCACTCTGTGAGTTTCCAGAAGAAGTGCCACCTGGATTTGCAGATGACGGGAGTTTCCTTCTTTTCTTTGTGTTGCTCCAGGCCTCAACAGCTTCTTTAACAAGGTCCTGTGCTTCAGCGACGGGCAGACCATTGATGGAGATATGCAGCAGCGCCACCAACATCTGATTAGTCATACTGCTACGGAGTCGACTCTTTACCCTCTTAACAGCACTAGCCCCTCTCTCGGGCCATGCATTTGACATGGGAAGAGAAAGAATGATTTCTGCAATCCACACAAGCTTAGGGTAGAAGTGGCCATATTCTGTGCGCATGGAAAGTAACCTCTTCAGACTCCACTCAGTTGGGGTGATGTTGTCAAGTTCCTGAGGAATCTGCTCTTTCCACAAAAGAAGATCGTATTTTAACTTCTCCCACTCTGCTTTCACTTGCTGCTGAGTTTCCTTGTCACCTGGAAAGTAGTGGTTTGACAATGTGCCGATTTCCTTCAACCCATAGCTTAAAAAATCTGCTGTTCCACGGTTTGGAATAGCATTTGCATTAAAGATGGCAAATGCACAGACCACTGGCATCGCATCCTTGAAACGAGAATCAATGTTCTCCTTGAGGGCTTGTGTGTACTTTTTTAGAAGGTTACGAAGCACTTGTATCTCGTGGTCATTGCTTTTAAACTCACAGGTACCTAGCCGTCCATTCTGCTGAATATCAACCTGAAGTTGGGCGATAGGGGTTTCCTCTTGTGCTATCTTCGTTAGCTTGTCAGTAGTGTAGGTGATAGCTGGTAGGATATGGCCAAAGTTGACGGTACCTCGCTGGAATACTCTGCTTAATGCAGCAAGCTCTGGAAGGACAGCCTTCAAAATATATATTGTACCAATGAACTTAAAGATCTTCATTTTGGACAGCAGATATGTCGCCAAGCCATCTTTTTCATCTGCGAGATTGATAGCCTCTATGATGGGAACAAAGTCTTCATACACTCCATCTACAGCATTGCTTGTTGACAGCCAACGTGTTTGGCAAGCTTTTCGCACCTTTTTCGCCACAACAGACCTTGCTTTTTCCGATAGCTTCATCTTGCGCCACGACTCTTGTGCTTTCACCAAAAGAGCAGTCCGCTTAGGTGATTTAGCAAAAAACTTCCAAAGCTGCAAAAGCACTCCTTCGACTTGTGTGATGTAATTTGTCTCATCACTCGCACCAGCACAAGCAAGGGCCAGTCTGTGACAGACACAGTGCACATTAATTAGCCTGCAGTTGATTTGCTTCAGTCGGGCAGCCACACCTGTTCTTTCGCCAGTCATCACTTTGGCGCCATCACTTACTAGGCTCATCATCTTCTGAACGTCAAGTTCACATTTGTCCAGATTGTTAGAAATGCACTTAGTGATTGTCTCAGCATTGGCGGAAGAGGAGTCTTCCAAAACATTGTCGACGAAGGAATTTCACCATTGCCTCTCCATCATCAGAGACATACTGAGCAAAACCAATCAACTGTTCCATGACCGAAATATCCGTTACCTCGTCAACTAATAAACCAAATGCTTTTGATTTCCTTAGTGCCTCAACCACTCTCTGCTTCAGTACTCTGCCTAGAGTTAAGAAGATCTCGATAGTTGACCCAGCGGAGCGATGACGAAAATACTTCATGTTTTCAAGGCCAAGCATTTGTAGAAGTGTGAGAAGTGATAGAAACTTCTTGTTGGCCATCTCTTCTTTAGCCAACCAGTATACCGACAAAAATGCATTCTCTAGGACTTCATTTTTGCTCTTGACTTGTTCCTCGACTTCTTTGTGAAAAATTGACACTCGGCTGAGCATCTCTGCCTGAATAGCTGCTGCATGCTGAGCACTTTTTGAATGATCTTTGAGAGCATCTGTTTTCAGGCGCTGTGCGGGTATGAGGTTATATACTTTGCTGTTGTTTTTCAGGTTTGCAGTATTGTGCTTCTTACACAACATACAAAACATTCCCCCTTTCTCGTCATCTGATTCCTCCCTGTAAATCAGCCACCACATGCCAGTACATGAATCAAATGCCAAGTTATCGGCTCTTATCCACTGGTGCTTGAAACGGTCTCGTTTTAGGGCGGAATTTTTTTTCTGCTCACCTTCACTTAGGCTGAAACAATTATTCTTATTACAAGTGTAATAACTGTGGATGATTTCCGAAGGCCCGAACAGCTTCAACACAGAATCATGATCACAGAAATCGATGCTCGTCTCGCTTCTTGCGTAGGATGTAGCGGGTTTTACAACAACTGCGACACTCTCACCAGATATTGAAGATGGGAGGGGCTTTTCCGTCGCTGAGGTAAGTGACTGACTGATTTCACTATCTAATGAACTAGTTTCTGCGAAAAAAGAGATCAGTTGGCCGAAGTAAGAGACAAGACAAGGCAAAGAGCTGAACATGTTTCATTTTATTTAATTCCATCGACGAACGATACACGATATTGGCGCAAAAACGAAGCATAAGATTAACATTTCACCGATATAATCATAGAAGGTTTTCCTTTCAATATCTTCAACTAACCTTGGGAGGAATCAGTCTGGTTTGACCTCTTTTGTTTTGATACTGGCGTGAAATATGCAAACAACGATTGCCTTTTGGCCGCCATTAGTATTCACACTCTGTCCCAGTTCCCCTCGATTTCAGTTAAGATGCCTTGCACATTTTTTTGACGTAGCTTCGGAAGCGATGTTTATTTACGTGTTTTGCAGACTTTGCTTCAACTTTCATGGGCCAGAAGGCATGGAAGATGCCAGAATGTCTTTTCTTTTTCATTTCCTTTTGTTTCCCTAAAACATATAACCTATTTTGCCCAATTTTTTGGCAAGAATTCGAAGCTGAGATGAAATGATCTGGCCTTACTTGACGTTCGTCTAAAGGCTCCAAGCGGGTGATCGGCCCACTGCAAGCGGGTAGATCTACCCGCTACCCGGCTACTATTGAAACCCCTGGGAGCCATAGTAGGGTTGAGGTTAACCCAGTCTGTATCCCGAACTCTGACACTACCTATAACGGCTGCAACTCTGTATTCAGACAGCACTGATGTACTATGGTGGATTCGTGGGAGAGAAGAGACTTCCGTCCCTTTGTCGCAAATCGCATTGGAGAAATACAAATTAGTACCGAACCAGCTCAGTGGCAGCACATTTCCACCAATGAAAATCCAGCAGACCTGTGTTCCAGAGGAATGAGCCCAATTGAACTTGTCGAGTCCCGATTATGGTGGAATGGTCCTGAGTGGTTGTTGAATGCAAAGAATGAATGGCCAAAGATGCAGCTAGCAGAAAGCCCAAAAGTTATGCCAGAATTGAAGAAAGCAAAGCAACAGGAAGCCGACATTATCACCTGTGTGACAGTGCAGGCAAGCCAACCTCAGACTGTGGCCAGGCCATGGCAAGCGGTCATCAGTACTGGATGGAGACTGAGCCCAGCCCGCTTCTCAAGTTGGAGCCGATTAATACATGTACATGCAAGAGTAAGGAGGGTTCTACACAACATGTCAAAGAGGGGAGAGAAACTGACCAGTAAGGCATTATCGCCACAAGAGATTAGAGAGGCTGAGGATGAAGTGGTGCGGTCGTGTCAGCGGGAAGCGTTTTCTAATGAGTACAAGGCTCTAAAGTCTGGGAAACCGATACCGCCAAAGAGTCAGCTAATCCAGTTGAGCCCAGTCTTGGATGAAGGAGGCTGTATCCGGTCTAATGGAAGACTCCAGTTTGCAGAATACCTGCCATATGATGTGCGTTTTCCGAAGGTACTACCTCGAGGACACTGGGTAACAAAACTCATCGTCAAACATTACCATGAACAGGCCAATCATACCGCAGGTACCAACTTTGTCCTGTCTCAAGTCAGCGAGAACTACTGGATTGTTGCAGCCCGCGAAGAAATTCGAGAGTGGGAGCGAGAGTGCAATATGTGCAAACGAAGGAGGGGCAAGACCACCACACAGATCATGGCCCCTATTCCAGGGATCCGTCTCAGATTTACCTTTCGTCCCTTTGACCATACAGCCGTCGATTATGCGGGCCCTTTTACCACTGTGCAAGGGCGAGGAGTACGCCGTCAGAAAAGATGGTTGTGTCTATTCACTTGCTTATCAACTCGTGCGGTCCATTTGGAGGTGGCCTTTGGTTTAGACACAGACAGCTTTTTAAATGCCTTTGCACGTTTTACTAGCAGAAGAGGGGTGCCAAAAGAGGTGGTCAGCGATTGCGGAACCAATTTTGTGGGAGCCGTCAACGAATTGAAAGAGCTCGTCAGTGAATTGGACCAGGACAAGATTCAGCAAGGCACAGCCCATCGAGGAGTAAAATGGAATTTCAATCCGCCTGGGGCACCACACTTTGGTGGCATCCATGAAGCAATGATAAAGTCAGCTAAGACAGCTATCTATGGAGTAATTGGAAACAGTGACGTAACTGATGAAGAGTTCATTACTGCAGTGACAGGGGTCGAAAGTCTTCTGAATTCGCGACCGCTTACATACCAGTCAGCCAATCCTCAGGACATTGTACCGCTTACTCCAAACCATTTCTTACATGGACAGCTGGGTGGCCAGTTCGCGCCTGAAACCGTTGATACCACAGAGTTCAGCCCACGCAAACGTTGGAGAAAGGTTCAGGAGATAATTTCTCAAGTTTGGAGAAGGTGGCTGCAGGAGTATCTTCCGCTGCTCAGCAGAAGGCCAAAATGGACACAAGTCGTCAAGGATCTGAAGGAGGACGATGTTGTGCTTGTTCTAGATCCTAAATTGCCCAGAGGACGATGGCCTCTAGGACGTATTATTGAGACCTACCTAGGAAGAGATGGCTACACGAGAGTTGCCAAGGTCCAATGTGGAGCAAGTACTGTTGTGAGACCGATTCACAAATTAGTACCTTTGCAGGAAAGCTAGGATAGGTTCAGAACAATGCAGTGAACGTTGTTTCCGTTGTTATTCGTTTGTTTGTGTGTTGTTTTTTTTGCCAATCACACTGTTAGTTACCTCCCAGTGTGGGGAGGGGGAAATGGACAGAAGATCTTTTACGACTTATCACGCGTCACGCAATCCAGTACGTTGTAATCATCAGATTTTAGTTTTGATTGGCAGTTTTTCCATATTTGGAAGGTAACACGCGGTCAGTAGTAGTTTTGTCTTTCGTAACCGTGAACGAAGCAGATATGGTTCGAGTTAGAAGAGCGAAAACCGTCGATGTAAAGTGAAGTTTTGGAATTAAACCGTTGTCGAAACCGTATGATTATTTGCCGTGGTTCATCGTCGTTACAACCAGATTTTCACCTCTTCAATTTCTTCGGAGATGAAAATGGGCAAGAAGTTTTCTTGCGAGTTTTCGTCCTGACATAGAGAAAATTTGACAAGAACGAAAGCTTGACTTGCGATGAAACAACCAGATCGAGAACGGTTCGTGTGCGCAAATAAAATATCACACCGCAATTTGCATTACATGTGACAACTGGCGGTGAATTTTAATTAGAGCTGTCAACGCGCTGTCAGAGATTTAATGAGATTCAAAAACAGTTTTTCTCTTTATCGTAAAAAGTAAAAAAGCTTTTTTCTCCATTCTTTCTGCAAATTATTTTTCTCAGTCTTCTCAATTTGAACAGCGAAAAAAAGATTTTTCGCATTTTTCTTAAAAATCCACCTACCATGATACCTTAATGAAACCTTGCTCTCCCTTGAAAGGAAAATGGCAAACACATTTCGTACGCTAGATAGCACTTTTATTAAACAAAAGGCACTCAAATGGATCAGTGTTTCATGCCAATTCATCAAGTATAGTAAACAACGGGACAAAATTTTCATTTCATAGGAATTTTAAATAAAACGGCAAAGACTATAGAACACTTTTTGTTCCAAATCATCTAAAAATCCCCCAAAATCCCATTTTTTTCTAAAAATCCTCAAAATTTCTAAAAACCTCCTGATGCTCTAAGACCTAAAAAAATCCGGCTTTTTGTGTCTAGGCCTAAGGCGAAGACCTTGTCGAAAAAAATAGATCTCCGGTTATATTTGGCACAAATCGTTCATTCAAATGGTAAAATGCTCTTTCTTCAACCAAATAATTGTTTATCAAAGTTTCTATGGTGCACCGCTCATGAAAAAAAAGTGGGGGTCACCGAGCATCCAACAAAAATATTTGCACACTAAGTTAATGCAAAGGTCATCAGCTCTATATTTTGTTGAGTTTTCGACTCAGTGCGCTCGCTTGAAAATGACGTGGCAAGCGCGTGACCAATGAATAGCATGCGCACTAGAGATGCGCAGTAGCAATGGGCGCGAACGTCCTTAAAAGCTTGGTCTGGCATGGTAATAATTAAGGATTTGTTCATCGCGTTGATCAACGAACAATCAGTGGTTTACAAATTTGAATGTGGCTGGTGTGATGCCAGCTATGTTGGTTACACACGTCGGCATCTCTACCAACGAATCGATGAGCATAAAAGATCTGGATCAATATTCAATCACAGCCAAAGTCAACATCCATCAAGAACAATAACATCTAACATGTTTCACATTCTTAAGAAATGCTCCAGCAAATTTGATTGTCTTCTATATGAAATGTTCCTTATTCGCGAGCACAAACTGTGTCTAAATATTCAAAGTGACTCGATAAAAGCAAAACTATTCACCTAGCCTCTAGGAACTAAGAACCTGAACTTGAACATTAATATTCTTGTTATCTGTTAAGTATTATATTTTGACCTGATGATGGTTTCACAAGGACACCAAAACGTTGCCTTAAATATGATTCTACCCGTAATTTTCATCATAAGATAGATATGTTGAAAGATTAATTCCAACGAAATATTCTGCCCATAAAAGACACAACAAAGATGTAATATCAAGTTTACTTACATTCATCGCAGCATTCTCCAAACAGGCAACATCTTAGTTTGTAAAATCGAAAAGACACAAAGGAGTCTGGGAAGCTTGCGAAACTGCTTCAGAACAACACCATCGATTCACATCGATATTGTCTGCTATTTCACCTCGAATTTGGAGTAGCATAAGATAAGACTTAGGCCCAGTTCAGACCCCGAACTTTTCATGAGCCGAACTTAATTCGAATTTGGACCGACCCAAATTAACAAAAGTACGCCTGTTGATTCAGAAGACGAACTTAATTTGCCGAACTTAATTCAGTTTGAACCAAAACTGCTTGTAAAAAAAAACTGAAAACCGAAACTTGTAAAATACGTTACAATAACTTATGCATTAGGTTCGGGACTTGAAAGTTTCAGCGTCTGAATCAAACCCGTTCCAAAGGCGAAATTCCCGGCTGAGCCAGGCGGGAAGAACAGCTAAGCTGCTCCAAATTCAAATAGCCTTTCTTAACTGATTCAGATGCCGAACTTTTCATGTAGGTTAATTCACCTGTTAATTCAAGGTATTAGGTTCGGCTCATGAAGAGTTCGGCCTCTGAACTGGGCCTTGTATCTAGTATAATTCTAAATACTACTAAAAATACATTCTAAAATTTGACTATAAAAAATAGTCATACTGTAGAATTTTGCGCTTGAAATCAGGAAAGTCAGACATTCCAAACGAATCCTGAAGAGAGTTCAGAAACGATGAGTGCAGAAATCTGTAGTAGCGACGGTAACCACGGGTTTCGCCCATAACGAGATTCGCCCATGAAGCGTTTCGCCCAGACCTGTAAGCGTTTCGCCCAGACCTGTAAGCGTTTCGCCCAGACCTACACTCGTTTCGCCCAGACTTAGACCTCTACGAATCTCTGATCCGACCAGTTTTAATCAGTAGTGCAAAATACATGTTACCATTATCTATGTCATAGGAATATAATCTAGTATTTGCGAATTCGTGTTCGTAATTTGGCGAGTGGAACTTTTTGTCTTCCACGGATTCTGTTCCACGCGCAAGTGTTTTCAACAGCGTTTAATTTGCTTTAACACAAAACGAACGCGACCTTCTCGATAAATTAAGTGCTGCAGATAAAAACAAAATCATAGTCGTAATTTTTCGATAAACATTTTTAAACCTCTCTTTTCGCTCGGTTCTCAGTGAAAGTGACAACTTCTTAGTTTCAACATGGTCTCAGGTCAAGTCACGTTTTCACGGCATTACACAACGTTCGTTCTCGGCATACACCTTTGCGAGTTAACTTTAGTTTTCTTTTCAGATTGTATGGACAGGTGAAAGGGTGAGATATTTTTCCAAGATGGAAAAATTTCCTTTTAGTTAGTTACTCCTACTTCTGGGCGAAACGATGTGGGCGAAACTCGTTCTGGCGAAACTCGCTATATTCGCTCATCATGATCTGAGCCTCTCCCATGCATATAATCAACTCGGCAGTCCCTCATAACAAAATAAAGCTACTTCGGAAACATGTTGTTGCTGCGGTTATCTGATTTGTGACTTCTTAAACCTTTTTTCGTATGGTGTTTGTTTCGATCAGTTTGTCGTCGCCGCGTGTACATAAATTTTGCCGTGGATTGTTCAATTTAATCTTCTTCATTCATTTGCACCTTGTGTTTTCCAGTGCGTGCTGAATTAGTTTTAAACTCAGAGAAATAAAGAAATCACTGTGATGAAAGATAGTCACCCTGAAAAATAGCAAATATGAACGCATTACCTTTCACTTCTGTTGCATCTCTTTCCGCCAAACAGTCACCGAATATTCACGTTATTTGCTCGCAATGGCCGTCGTGCTCCTCATGTCCTCCTTTGTTCGTGACGTCAAGCGAAAACCTGCTTCTGATTCGGTTCTGATTGGTTGCCGATTAGACCGCGTACCAACCTCGTTCCCAGGGTCCTCTCTCTACTTCGAGAAAGTACCTTGGTTATGGCTGGTCACGTGTCTGCTAGATTTTACCAGATTCCAGAGATGTGATTGAAGGGAGGGGCTGGAGAGTTATAGTTTGTCTTCACTAAGCTCACCTACTGAGCCCAGAAGGGAGTGGAATTTGTAAAACTCCCGTTGTGCGGTAAAACTCACAGCGAAGAAATCGTCACATTCGATAGTGGAGTTCAATGCGTTCAATGCTCGGCTAAAAGGTTAGCTCCACATTTGGCTCAATTATTCCCATCAACAGTTGGACGGTCTTTGGAATAGGCTTTTGTACATTATGCTTTCATTTCCCCACTAAAATGCTCCATCTTAATGCTCCATTATTTCCACTAAAATGCTCGGTTTCCTCCAAAAATGTCACTAAAATGCTCGGTTAATGCTCATACATAGGGGTTTTAAATTTTCATAATTTTAATGTCTCAACGCAGTTAACAGTTCAGAGTGCTAAACAACAACGCATACTTAGTATAACAAGTTAATGATCTGTTGGTCTTTTAATCCTTTGTCCCCTTTCGGTGACACTTGAGTGAAGAGGCCTAGTTAAGTCTTCATTTTCTCGTAAAAAATAAGTATGGGTTATTGACCAAGTGTGAGGTCAAGATGGCTGGATATTGGCCAAGTTCTTTTTTTGCGTGTTTATGGACCGAGACGAAGTCGAGGTCCATAAACTCGCAAAAAAAAAAGAACGAGGCCAATATCCAGCCATCTTGACCGAACAAACTTGGTCAATAAAGGATTTATTATATGGCTTTTGGTGAAATTTTGCTTTCGGGATGCAGCGGGTAGTCCCGAGCGGGCAAGATGGCTCCATCTTGCCCGCTCGGGTAGCCAATCACAGCGCGCGATTTGGTTCATCTTGCCCGCTCACGGAGCTAGCCATATAATAATGTTTATTTCTACATTCTGTGGAAAAAAATATTAACTTTCGGGGAAAATGTCACTAAAATGCTCGAATAATGCTCAATGCTTTTGCACCACTAAAATGCTCGAAAAAATGCTAGCATAATGTACAAAAGCCTACTTTGGAATTTGTGGCGGTGAGCAAAATTTGGCAAAAAAACTTGGAACTGAAAACCACAACAACAAATGGACCGCGCGGTGAACTTAAGGGCCTACTGACGTATTTTTTGGGGTGCGTTGCTAAGGATGTAATGGTCAAGTAATTTGAGAGAATTTGGCATTATTGTAGTCAGTTTCAAACTTTTGTAAACCAATGACCCTAAATATGACGTCATTATGCCACGCCCATGGTCACGTCACCGATGAAAGAAAACTCTAAATTTTCCTTCGTGCTACACAATCTGTGTATTTAATCAGTGGTTTGATAATTTGTATTCATTTTTGTATCCTGCTAAGCATGGGTTTCTTTTCATTTTGAAAAATGTTCTATTTAAAGAGATAAACGATATTGAAATACCCATAACATTTTTAAACAAATTGTTTTGAAAAAACCAATGCTTAGCTATATTCTGTATTTTGGGGTGAACTGTGTCACATAAAAAAATTTAGCGTTTTTGCCAAACCGGAAGTCAGTACCATTACACATGCGCAGTTGATCTGACAGCGCGAGGTGAACACGTTCGATCAGGGCGCTTATACGTATAGGGGCGGTGAAACGAGCGGGTCCGAGCAAAAAGGTGTGATACAGTAGACTAGGGTCGAAACTCCCTTCTACTCACTACTTGCACA
>JAHPZR010002672.1:0-25000 GCA_019787425.1 Platygyra sinensis
TCCTGATTTTCCCTGACCTTGAAAAAAAACCCTAGTAATTTTCCCTGACTTTTCCCTGACTGTGGGCAACCCTGCAGTACCCCCCACACACCTGCATGAGGAGAGGCACTGAGAGAGTGAAAGTCTTGCTCAAGAACACAACATAATGAACCCACTAAACCCGGAGCACAGCCAACACATGCGTGCCCTCACAAACAAAATGAAATGTACTATCTGGGGATTTAACTACCATGTTTTGGTATATATGTATGTAAGTTGATTAAATAATAATTTTAACTAACCGGAAATAAAAACAGTGTATATAATTATTATCTTGGGAGAATTAATTTATAATTCTATAAGGGAATCTTACCCATTTATAGAATGAAAGAGCTCTTCAGTTGCTTCGCTGTCAAGTTGTTTCTGTCATGAGTTAAGACTACATGCACCATTCATTTCTTGAATATATAATTCATGTGAAAGGTTTTTCAAATAATGATTATTTACCTACATGTAACATGCATTCAAAGATAATTTAAAAGACACACATTTGTTTCATAAAATGTCTTCTTTTTCTGTTATCTTTTGCATCGACTGATCTAATTACTCATTTTTTAAAAACAAAAACAAAAGTGACCTAGTAATATCACAGAACCGTTATGCCAACTATCACATCAAGCTTAAGCGTGCCATTGTACAATAATATACACCTTATAAGAAATAGCGTCGTGAAACTAATGACGTCACGAAAATTAACCCCAGTGTACTCAGACAAACAAATCACTGATTTCAAGCGCTACTTCTTTGAAGCGGCGTAGAAAACAACGGGCGCTCCTGGACGTCTTCAGCGCGATAATCAGCGATCAATTTAGCAATCAATGGCCTCTCCCTAGGTCAAAAATGTTAAAGAAAAACCACATGTGTCTTGGAATATAAAAGTACAGGTTTGAAGAAGAGCGGCAAAATATGATGGGCTTCTCATGCAGAGGCTGTTTACGAATACACTCGTTTACCTCCATAGACTCATAGCAGAAAAATATGTTGTACCCGACATTCAGGTGTCACTCACAAGAAATTCAACAAGCCAACATAAATATATGTTGGCTTGTTAAATTTCTTGTGAGTGATACACCTGAATGTCGGGTACAACAATATTTTTCTGCTACGGAGTCTATGGAGGTAATAACAGAGCAGCCTACATGCATGAGAAGCCCATCATATAAAATACCATAAAGAAATAACGTCGATCCGATGACCGGAGTGCGTACGCTCTGTACTTCGCCTATAAAAAACACTTTTAGCCCGCGCTCAGTTATGTTACAACTATCCGCGCCGGACATAACTATCACGATCCTGGAATATTTGCATCTGACGGTCAGCTCACAGTTCACAGATTTATTTATGTGGTGAGGATTAAATATTTGGCACATTAAAATCTAAGGTCCTCCAAATTGCCCCGCCAGAAGGACTACTTCTGCTTATGAAGTTAGGAATTGTCTCAGAAATAGTAATATTATATAGTCATGATGTTCTCGTATTCTTTTTGAGGCGGACGGCTCGGAGGTTGATCAAGAAAATTTGAAGATAGTTCTGGCCACATAAACCAGGTTGGTGATAAGGTCTTGTCTCTTCCAGACCACGAATAAACATGTGTCACACCAATAATTTCTTCGACATATGTGTTCCCACGTTGATGATTCTGATCCGGCTGCAGTCGAAATCGCTTGTGAGCTACAAGTTCTCGACCTCCAATTCCTGAAGGTGTTCGTAGCTGTCCGACTGTCAATATGCGGCTGTGTTCAGGATCATCGTGCCAATTTGTCACAGTTAGCGCTCTTTTCTGGACCACCTTGAATCCGTGTTCATTTTACCCAGGCAGCAGTGTTTGCCTTAATAAACATAAATCTAGTCTAATCAAAAACCCTTAGAACCACCAAACTTTTTCTTTTGTGCCTGATTTTTCTGGTCTAGAGAGACAACACGCTCCCACAAGATCTCTCGATTAGACTGTAATTCTGATCAGAACCTCTTCATATGAGCCCGGTAACGGCTGGTTCGGTTACCGGGACGTGTGGTGTGTTCATATGGGAAATTTCAGTCCGGTCCACCGGGATGAATTCAGAAACACAACCAAAAATGGTGGAACATGAACTTGTATTGACTGTGAGTTGTGTGGGGGTCTCTGGTAATGTTATCTATTTTAGTAACTGTGCACACAACGCTATTAAAAAGCCGCAGTAATACATCACTATGTGCTGTTCCATATGGAGTTGAACCAGCGACATGTACTAATAATATGACTGTGCCTCCCATTTGAAACTATACCTAAACGAATAAAACTCCACTGGCACGGCAATCAAAACAGTCTTCACAGTTTCAAGTTGCATGCAGTCACGTTATGATAAGAGGGTCATGAAGGGGTTAAAATGGGAGCTGGGATTTGCCTTTTTTAGAGGCTGGGAAATGGGATTTTGTGCACTGGGACTGGGATTCATGAAACAAAAACAATAGAAAATGGGCGATGGGATTTCAATTTGAGCAACACAGGCTGGATTGTGGGATTTGAGCTGGGATTTGAAAAAAAACAATTTGCTGGGAAATGGGATTAGGACCACCCCTTCATGACCCTCTGATAAGTTTTGCAATTTCGCCCTTCAAACGCATTTCCTGAAGGCCAGGCCATAATTTGTGATTTTATATAGAAATTGCAACATTGTAAATACCAAACCTGTATATGGACCTTTTATTACTTGTTTTGTACATGATATTTTAGTTTTTTTTCAGTTTAATGTACTGTTGTAAGATTGTAATAAAAAACTAACCGATCACAAAATAGCTCGCACTACTGGAATGAACCATGTGAAAGACATTTAAAGACAAAATGTGAAATAATGTGAGACAAACTAAGTTACTCATTCTACTCTTTCACATAGTCATATGCGAAAACCAATGATGTGAAAAACCATTTATTTTTTCTCCTTTTTCATCATGCGATGATGAGAAAAGTCACATGAAATTATCATGATAGTAAATCCACTTGATGCACTGGTTGAAAAAGGTTAGAATTATCGCGAGTTCGAGTTCTCTGTGGAACAAATGACCAGAAATAAGGTTTAGTTAGGACATTGAGGTTCAAGTTATCAGGAGAAGGCTGTTATACCTAGAAGAACTGCGATTTTACCAAGCAAAAATGAAAATATCCAAGGAAAGTGTATTCCATCGGCTTGTGAATCTGTTTACTAGGGGCCTGATTACATGGCGAATTTCAGCCTCGGGCTGAAATTTCAACCCGGCTAACCGGGCTGAAATTTTGTTGCGATTACATGACGAACTTCAGCCCGGGCTGAAACATTAGCCTCGGCACCAAATATGAAATTGCGCGCGAAGAGTCTCAGGAGAATCAAAATGGCACCGAGAACACGAATCGTGAATTGCTTCTCTCGCAGTTTGGCCTTTTGGCGGCGCTCAATTTTCAGCTTTTTGGGATGGTAACAGCCTACAAGATGATGGAACTGAAGCGAAACCTGTCTTTGGCTGCATATCTCTCAGCTAGAAAGACGTATTTGCAAAGAAAGAGAAGATATCTTCACGCTCGCCGAGTTCATGGCTTTCCTGACAGCCTCGTACTGTTTAACCTTATCTGCATTGAAGTCGATGTTCTCACACTCTATCTGAGCTTTGAAATTAGAGAGACAATGAATACGATTCTCTATTTTATTGCCTTAATTCCACTGAAATCGCTTCTGCTTCCTAGCGGCAGCCATATTGTTTCCTGCTTTTCAGCCCGGGCTGAAATTCCGTTTCGATTACATGAGATTTTTTCAGATTTTCTGGCCCGTTTGCCCGGGCTGAAAATCCTAGCCCGGTTGGAGCAAACCGGGCTAGGATTTTCAGCCCGGGCTGAATTGCGCCCGGGCTGAATCACTCTCCATGTAATCGACAATTTGATTTTAGAGGATTTGTTTCAGAAGAGTCTCGCAGCAAAACCGTGACACTTGGTGAGAGGTTTGAACGACTGCATGCCTCATCATCAACTTTATTGATAAACTATGGTTATTTCATAAACTCACGGCTGATCAAAGTAATAGGCAGCATGCAGGAACTGTCATGTGTATGTTTACGCCACTCTACTCTAGATGCACGGTGTGAAATTAACAGAATTAAACTCAAAAATTGTCTGAGACTATGAGATCAATAGTTAGAGTTTCGGTGTTCTCTATCTTTGAAGGATACCTAATTGGTACAACTCTTCCTCCTGCAGACTCTATGTACTTGATGTAAGAAGCACCAATGTATGTTGGCCCGAAGGTCTTCTCCATGTAGCCGGCTGTGTCTTGGGCCAGTATTCCTTTAACACAACAATTCGTTATGCCACTGGTGTAAACTATCCACAAACACTCTTAGTTTGCTTACTGTCAAGCAATTTACTTACCAGTGAGGGCCGTACATAGCGGGGGGGTGGGGCAGGGGGGGGGCAGTTGCCTCCGCCAGGAAAACTAATAGGGGGTGAAAACAAAACGTCCGACTAGAAACCCTGTCTGTTTACGGGAGATCCTTCTGAAGGTTTGTGGAGTTTGCCCCCGCAGACAAAAAATCCTAGGTACGGCCCTGCCAGTTGTTGCTAGTTGTTATTGTGAGCAAGTGATGGTTTAGCAGGTGGTTTCACTACAGTGGCACCCCGCTATAACATGCAAACCCCGCTCTAACGAATTCCCCGTTATAATGAACAACATTTGAAAGCCCGGCAGAATTACTGTGAAATGCGGTGGAAACAAACCCCGCTATAACAAAATCCCTGAGCCATAATGAAGGACGATCCCAACGCACAATTTACCCCGCTATAAAGAATATTTCGTCCTGTTGCTCGCAGTCCGTAAAAACGGCATGATGACACAAATGCTTGATAGACCTATTGGTCAAGATAGGGAAACTTTGACCTTCAAAGGGGTCTCAAAGCTTTGCTTTATTTAAATGTAGCTGTTCACGCGCAAGTCTGTAGACTGTTTTGCGTGGTGAATATCCCACTGTTCAGCTTGGTCCAGCTTGCTTACGCCGGTATAACGAATATTTTTGCAGTTAACCAGATAATTTGTTATAACAGGTCTTCGCTATAACAAAGACCCCGCTATAACGAACATTTTTTTCTGTACCATGGCACTCCTTTATGGCGGGGTGCCACTGTATTGTTTTAGTTACGTTTTAAATAACCATTACCAAGTGAATGTACCCATCAAAACTGTAGAAGTTACATACAATATATCAGGGACTTCCAAGAGACAATTGTGCAAGGAATATTTGGAAGAAAAGTCAACAACATGTCAGGGGTCAAATTTGCTCCTAAATTTTGCGCAAAGCACTCTCTCTCTCTACCCCAGAGTAATAACCTGGCTTGTTCCTACAATCCAATCAAAAAAACCAAGTACCGGTATCTGGTCAGCAGTCAACTTCAAAAAAAAGCATGAGACCTCGATGTGCTCCTGACCTGGCCCCAGTGTTCAAAGGTTGGATAACGCTAATTCTACTGGATAAATCACTATCCAGTGGATGGCGTGGTTTGTTTTGTTAAACACTCATCCGCTGGATAGCGATTTATCCGGCCACGGATAGCGTTATCCAGCCTTTGAATGACTGGGGCCTGTAATGTAAATTTTTAGCGGAGCTCCCGCGGCCCGAAGGGCTTCCAAGCGGAGCCCCATACTCATATAGGAAAGAAAAGGAAACCCATGAGTTGATTTTCTCATGGTGATCATGGCTAGCGGTATTGCTCGTGGGCGCGTACGCACGACGACGACGACGAGTGGAGTCGCGCAAGATGGCGGCCATACTCCAAAATAGTTACGCGGTTGACAGAGACATGCAGCCTTGGTTTGCCATGTACTTTTTTATATATGACATCATGTATGAACAATACACCTTTTTCGCTTGTACATTTTGTTTTCCCAATACAGATCATGTGATGATACTCAGGGAGATTTGATCCTTTGTTTTGTTCATTAAAAAGGGCACATGCAAGCATGAATATGTCTGCATGTACCCTTTTTAATGAACAAGACAAAGGATCAAATCTCCTGAGTATCATCACATGATCTGTATTGGGAAACAAAATGTACAAGCGAAAAAGGTCTATTGACACGTGTCAAATCAAACTTAGTCCCTGGCCAGTATCACGTAGCCATGTCACGGGCTCAAGTATATAGTGCATCGAGGTCACGTGTTTTATTAAAGTTGACCGCTGACAAAGTGCTGGTTTTCGATTGGATCGCGGGCTCATGATGTCAGGTTAACTATTTGAAAACAGAGTCGGGTTGTTCGGAAGCCTGTGAACTCTAATCCACGTTTAAAAGTAAACCAAGTTACAACTGTTTCTTCCGCAGAAATGTTTTTCTTTACAGGTTTCGCTTTGTGTATTGGTTTTGTGATTATTAACTCAAAATAGAAGGCCAAACAATATAACAGAAAACCTCACCGCAAAGTTACAAAACTCAAATCAAAATTCAACCTTATCCTGGGTTAGCCTAATCGGGCTACAGGCGTTCCGCTTTTAGGTGACCTAAATCTATATATTATGCATTTGAACGAGTCTAGTTAAGTAAAAACTGTTATCTGTTGAGGGTACTTTTCAACTGAACCTCGAAGTGTAGTGGTGTAGAAGAGAGACTGGTAAGCGAGAATTGTGCGAAAGATAACTGGTTCAAGACCTGCCGGGGTACAAGAAAAAAATCTTTAAAAATCGTACAGAGCCTGGGGAACATGGAGGAAAAAAAGAGAAGAATGGCTCAACGGGTGAAGAGAGAGGGCAAAAAAGATAGCATGCCATGAAATCATTATTCATACACACAACAGTAAGTAGTAATTATCAATGAATGCATATATATATCCAATACAAAAGGAGTTGCTAATAGCCCTTTTCACGGTTAACTTTGTTCATTTGCATTACAATAAAATCTAGCATGTATGTGAGGCAATTTCGGGCTATTTTGTAGTTTGTAGCCCGAAATTGCCTCGCATCCACGTTGGATTACATTGTAATGGCAAATTTGTTATGCGAAAAATTAACCGTGGTGAAAAGGGCTATTGGTCCGTCCAAAACAATATGAGCGCATGCACATGATTAATCATGTGCATGCGCTCATTTTGTTTTGGACGGACCAATTGCCCTTTTCACCACGGTTAATTTTTCTCATTTGCATTACAATGTAATCCAACGTGGATGCGAGGCAATTTCGGACTACAAACTACAAAATAGCCCGAAATTGCCTCACATACATGCTAGATTTTATTGTAATGCAAATGAACAAAGTTAACCGTGAAAAAGGTCTATTAGCAACTCCCTTGTATTGGATATATGCATTCATTGATAACTACTACTTACTGTTGTCTGTATGAATAATGATTTCATGGCATGCTGTCTTTTTTGCCCTCTCTCTTCTCCAATTGAGCCATTCTTCTCTTTTTTTCCTCCATGTTCCCCAGGCTCTGTACGATTTTTGAAAGATTTTTTTCTTGTACCCTGGCAGGTCTTGAACCAGTTATCTTTCGCACAATTCTCGCTTACCAGTCTCTCTTCTACACCACTACACTTCGAGGTTCAGTTGAAAAGTACCCCTCAACAGATAACAGTTTTTACTTTACTCAGTAGACTCGTTCAAATGAATAATATATAGATTTAGGTCACCCTAAAAGCGGAACGCCTGTAGCCCGATTAGGCTAACCCAGGATAAGGTTGAATTTTGATTTGAGTTTTGTAACTTTGCGGTGAGATTTTATGTATATTGTTTGGCCTTCTATTTTGAGTTTAATAATCACAAAACCAATACACAAACGAAACCTGTAAAGAAAAACATTTCTGCGGAAGAAACAGTTGTAATTTGGTTTACTTTTAAACGTGGATTAGAGTTCACAGGCTTCCGAACAACCCGACTCTGTTTTCAAATAGTTAACCTGACATCATGAGCCCGCGATCCAATCGAAAACCAGCACTTTGTCAGCGGTCAACTTTAATAAAACACGTGACCTCGATGCACTATATACTTGAGCCCGTGACATGGCTACGTGATACTGGCCAGGGAATAAGTTTGATTTGACACGTGTCAATAGACCTTTTTCGCTTGTACATTTTGTTTTCCCAATACAGATCATGTGATGATACTCAGGAGATTTGATCCTTTGTCTTGTTCATTAAAAAGGGTACATGCAGACATATTCATGCTTGCATGTGCCCTTTTTAATGAACAAAACAAAGGATCAAATCTCCTGAGTATCACACATGATCTGTATTGGGAAAACAAAATGTACAAGCGAAAAAGGTGTATTGTTCATAACATGATGTCATATATAAAAAAGTACATGGCAAACCAAGGCTGCATGTCTATGTCAACCTAATATTTAGAGTATGGCCGCCATCTTGCGCGACTCCACCGTCGTCGTTGTCGTGCATAAGCGCCCACGAGCAATACCGCTAGCCATGATCACCATGAGAAAATCAACTCGTGGGTTTCCTTTTCTTTTTTCCTATATGAGCATGGGGCTCCGCTTGGAAGCCCTTCGGGCCGCGGGAGCTCCGCTAAAAATTTACATTACAGGCCCCAGTCATTCAAAGGCTGGATAACGCTATCCGTGGCCGGATAAATCACTATCCAGCGGATGAGTGTTAACAAAACAAACCACGCCATCCACTGGATAGTGATTTATCCAGTAGAATTAGCGTTATCCAACCTTTGAACAACTGGGGCCAGGTCAGGAGCACATCGAGGTCTCATGCTTTTTTTTGAAGTTGACTGCTGACCAGATACCGGTACTTGGTTTTTTTGATTGGATTGTAGGAACAAGCCAGGTTTATTACTCTGGGGTAGAGAGAGAGAGAGTGCTTTGCGCAAAATTTAGGAGCAAATTTGACCCCTGACATGTTGTTGACTTTTCTTCCAAATATTCCTTGCACAATTGTCTCTTGGAAGTCCCTGATATATTGTGTATGTAACTTCTACAGTTTTGATGGGTACATTTACTTGGTAATGGTTATTTAAAACGTAACTAAAACAATACAGTGGCACCCCGCCATAAAGAGTGCCATGGTACAGAAAAAAAATGTTCGTTATAGCGGGGTCTTGTTATAGCGAAGACCCTGTTATAACAAATTATCTGGTTAGCTGCAAAAATATTCGTTATACCGGCGTAACCAAGCTGGACCAAGCTGAACAGTGGGATATTCACCACGCAAAACAGTCTACAGACTTGCGCGTGATCAGCTACATTTAAATAAAGCAAAGCTTTGAGACCCCTTTGAAGGTCAAAGTTTCCCTATCTTGACCAATAGGTCTATTAAGCATTTGTGTCATCATGCCGTTTTTACGGACTTCCAGCAACAGGACGAAATATTCTTTATAGCGGGGTAAATTGTGCGTTGGGGTCGTCTTCATTATGGGTCAGGGATTTTGTTATAGCGGGGTTTGCTTCCACCGCATTTCACAGTAATTCTGCCGGGCTTTCAAATGTTGTTCATTATAACGGGGACTTCGTTAGAGTGGGGTTTGCATGTTATAGCGGGGTGCCACTGTAGTGAAACCACCTGCTAAACCATCACTTGCTCACAATAACAACTAGCAACAACTGGCAGGGCCGTACCTAGGATTTTTTGTCTGCGGGGGCAAACTCCACAAACCTTCAGAAGGATCTCCCGTAAACAGACAGGGTTTCTAGTCGGACGTTTTGTTTTCACCCCTATTAGTTTTCCTGGCGGGGAAACTGCCCCCCCTCTGCCCCCCCCCCCCCCCGCTATGTACGGCCCTCACTGGTAAGTAAATTGCTTGACAGTAAGCAAACTAACGAATTGTTGTGTTAAAGGAATACTGGCCCAAGACACAGCCGCTACATGGAGAAGACCTTTGGGCCAACATACATTGGTGCTTCTTACATCAAGTACATAGAGTCTGCAGGAGGAAGAGTTGTACCAATTAGGTATCCTTCAAAGATAGAGAACACCGATACTCTAACTTTTGATTTCATAGTCTCAGACAATTTTTGAGTTAATTCTGTTAATTTCACACCGTGCATCTAGAGTAGAGTGATGTAGCCACATACACAAGACAGTTCCTGCATGCTGCCTATTACTTTGATCAGCCGTGAGTTTATGAAATAACCATAGTTATCAATAAAGTTGATGATGAGGCATGCAGTCGTTCAAACCTCTCACTAAGTGTCACGGTTTTGCTGCGAGACTCTTCTGTAACAAATCCTCTTAAAATCAAATTGTCGATTACATGGAGAGGGATTCAGCGCGGGGCGCAGTTCAGCCCGGGCTGAAAATCCTAGCCCGGTTTGCTTCAACCGGGCTAGGATTTTCAGCCCGGGCAAACGGGCCAGGAAATCTGAAAAAGTCTCATGTAATCGCAACAGAACTTCAGCCCGGGCTGAAAAGCAGGAAACAATATGGCTGCCGCTAGGAAGCAGAAGCGATTTCAGTGGAATTAAGGCAATAAAATAGCGAATGTAATTCATTGTCTCTCTAATTTCAAAGCTCAGATAGAGTGTGAGAACATCGACTTCAATGCAGATAAGGTTAAACAATACGAGGCTGAAATTCGCCATGTAATCAGGCCCTTAGTAAACAGATTCACAAGCCGATGGAATACACTTTCCTTGGATATTTTCATTTTTGCTTGGTAAAATCCACAGTTCTTCTAGGTATAACAGCCTTCTCCTGATAACTTGAACCTCAATGTCCTAACTAAACCTTATTTCTGGTTATTTGTTCACAACTCCAGAGAACTCGAACTGCCGATAATGCTAACCTTTTTCAACCAGTGCATCAAGGGGATTTACTATCATGATAATTTCATGTGACTTTTCTCATCATCGCATGATGAAAAAAGGAGAAAAATAAATGGTTTTCACATCAATGGTTTTCGCATATGACTATGTGAAAGAGTAGAATGAGTAACTTAGTTATTCACACTTATTTCACATTTTGTCTTTAAATGTCTTTCACATGGTTCATGCCAGTGGTGCGAGCTATTTTGTGATCGGTTAGTTTTTATTACAATCTTACAACAGTACATTAAACTGAAAAAAAAACTAAAATATCATGTAACAAAACAAAGTAATAAAAGGTCCATATACAGGTTTGGTATTTACAATGTTGCATTTCTATATAAAAATCACAAATTATGGCCCTGGCCTTCAGGAAATGCGTTTGAAGGGCGAAATTGCAAACTTATCAGAGGGTCATGAACGGGGGGGGGGGGGGGTCCTAATCCCATTTCCCAGCAAATTGTTTTTTTCAAATCCCAGCTCAAATCCCACAATCTCAGCCTGTGTTGCTCAAATTGAAATCCCATTCCCATTTTTCTATTGTTTTTGTTTCATGAATCCCAGTCCCAGTGCACAAAATCCCATTTCCCAGCCTCTAAAAAAGGCAAATCCCAGCTCCCATTTTACCCCTTCATGACCCTCTTATCATAACTGTGACTGCATGCAAGCTTGAAACTGTGAAGACTGTTTTGATTGCCGTGCCAGTGGAGTTTTATTCGTTTAGGTATAGTTTCAAATGGGAGGCACAGTCATATTATTAGTACATGTCGCTGGGTTCAACTCCATATGGAACAGCACATGGTGATGTATTACTGCGGCTTTTCTTATAGCGTTGTGTGCACAGTTACTAAAATAGATAACATTACCAGAGACCCCCACACAACTCACAGTCAATACAAGTTTATGTTGCACCATTTTGGTTGTTTCTTGAATTCATCCCGGTGGACCGGGCTGAAATTTCCCATATGAACACACCACACGTCCCGGTAACCGAACCAGCCCGGTTACCGGGCTCATATGAAGAGGTTCTGATCAGAATTACAGTCTAATCGAAGATCTTGTGTGAGCGTGTTGTCTTCTAGACCAGAAAATCAGGCAAAAAAGAAAAAGTTTGGTGGTCTAGGGTTTTGATCCGGGGGGGGGGGGGTACTTGACCAATGTTTGAGTACAGGGGTGCCGCCGAGGGTTTGAAATTCTGACCCTGTTTAGGACAAAAATACGCTAAAAACCCTACCCTGTGTAGTACTACAACCTCCATTTTAAGACCCTGTTTAGGACAAGCGACAAAATACACACTCGCTGGCTTTACAGGAATTTACACTGTTTAATAAGTCATTCAAACTGAAGAAAGCATGCTCGAAGCGTCTAAAACCACGTTGTTGCGTCTCTATATCTACACTTGAACTAAACAAAAAGCCGTCAAGCATTAAGCTCTAAAATAGCGTGGCAAAATGTCGTCATTGCATCTTTGGAAGGGCGATTTTTTAAATAGCAAATCAAAGAGGAATGATTTCTTCAATTTTTGTATAATGAATAAGAGGAACTTATTTTTGAGGTTAATTTTATTTTGATTAAAGCACCAATAGAACTTTTACAGAGAAAAATATCCCTAAACAATATATATACCAGCAGGATCCCTCACGTCTGCGCGACACAGTAACATCTTTCTTTCATCACGTTATCCAAGACATAGAAACTATACCTACCATTTGTCGGTTTACTCAGTTGATATTGCACAAATCAGGAAAAAAAATGCGTCGCTTTTCTGCCGCTCGATCGCATGCTCTTTCAACTTCTCGCAGGCTCCGCGCCGCAGGCTAAGAAAAGACAGAGACTGCTCGCAGTCTGGGTTAAAGTCTCTCGGCTCGAAAAAATATACCCTGTTTAGGACAGGTTCTAACCTGTTTAGGACAGAAGCAAGTCGAATTGTATACCCTGTTTAGGACAGGGAGGCCAAAAAACCATACCCTATCCAGCGGCACGTCCCCGTATAGCCCAAATAAGGGAGTACCCCCCCCACCCCCGGGTTTTGATTAGACTAGATTATGTTAGAAAGCAAACACTGCTGCCTTGGGTAAATGAAAACGGATTCAAGGTGTCCAGAAAAGAGCCTAAATGTGACAAATTGCACGATGATCTTACAAAGCCGCATATTGACAGTCGGACAGCTACCAAAACCTTCAGGAATTGGAGGTCGAGAACTTTTAGCTCAGCGATTTCGACTGCAGCCGATCAGAATAATCAACGGGGAAACATATGTCGAAGAAATTATTTGCTGTTTATCGTGGTCTGGAAGAGAAGACTTATCAGCTGGTTTATTTGCCAGAAATATCTCAAACTTGACAACCCGAGCCGTCCGCTCAAAAGAATACGATAGAACAGCAGGACATATAATTATTTAACATTTCTGAGACAATTCTAAATTCATAGCAGAATTAGTCTTCTGCGGGGCAATTTGGAGGACCTAGATTTTAATGTTGCCATATTTATCCCACCACATAAATAAATCTGTGACTGTGAGCTGACCTCAGATGCAAATATTTCAGATCGTAGTTATGTCGGCGCGAATAACTGAGCGCGGGCTAAAAGTGTTTTTATAGGCGAAGACAGAGCGGACCACTCACGGTCATCGGATCTACGTTATTTCTTTATGGTATTTTATATGATGGGCTTCTCATGCATGTAGGCTGCTCGTTACCTCCATAGACTCCATAGCAGAAAAATATTGTTGTACCCGACATTCAGGTGTATCACTCACAAGAAATTCAACAAGCCAACATATATTTATGTTGGCTTGTTGAATTTCTTGTGAGTGATACACCTGAATGTCGGGTACAACAATATTTTTCTGCTATGGAGTCTATGGAGGTAACGAGTGTATTCGTAAACAGCCTACATGCATGAGAAGCCCATCATATTTTGCCGCTCTTCTTCAAACTCTGTACTTTTATTATTCCAAGACACATGTCATGGGTTTTCTCCAACATTTTGACCTAGAGAGGCCATTGAATTGTTAAATTGATCGCTGATTATCGCGCTGAAGACGTCACGAGCGCCGTTGTTTCCTACGCCGCTTTCAAAGAAGTAGCGCATGAAGTCAGTGATTTGTTTATCTGAGTGACACCGGGGTTAAATTTTCGTGACGTCATTAGTGCACGACGCTATTTCTATTAAGGTGTATGATTATTGTACAATGGCACTGCTTGAGCTTGATGTGATAGGTTAGGGGCATAACGGTTCTGTGATAGTTACTAGGTAACTTTTTTATTGTTTTTAAAAAATGACTGAATAGAACAGTCGATGTCAAAATATAATAGGAAAAGAAGACGTTTTATGAACAAATGTGTGTCTTTGTAAATTATCTTTGAATGCATGTTACATGTAGGTAAATAATCATTATTTGAAAACCATTTAACATGAATTACTGATATATTCAAGAAATGAATGGTGCATGTAGTCTTAACTCATGACAGAAACAACTTGACTGCGAAGCAACTGGAAGAGCTCTTTCATTCTATAAATGGGTAAGATTCCTTAATAGAATTATAATAATTAATTCTCCCAAGATAATAATTATATACACTGTTTAATTACCGGTAGTTAAAATTAATTATGATATCAACTTACATACATATATACCAAAACATGTAGTTAAATCACCAGATAGTACATTTCATTTTGGTTTGGGAGGCACGCATGGTGTTGGCTGTGCTCCGGGTTTAGGTGGGTTCATTATGTTGTGTTCTTGAGCAAGACATTTCACTCTCTCAGTGCCTCTCCTCATGCAGGTGTGTGGAGGGGTACTGCAGGGTTGCCACAGTCAGGGAAAAGCCAGGAAAAATTACTAGGGTTTTTTACAAGGTCAGGGAAAAGTCAGGAAGTTTTGTATCAGGTCAGGGAGTTTCCATATCCCTGTACAAAGTCAGTGAAAAGTCAGGGAATTTTATCGTAAGGTTACAACAGATTTTTATAAAATGTCTCACATTGACATGCAGATGATTTGTTTATAATTATTAGATGTTTTCATGTAGGCAAAGCAATTTTGTTTTAATTAAAAACTATCAATCTGAGCAATGTTTGTTGATTCATGGCCAGAATCATCATCCTGCAAGGTCAGTGAGAATTGCTTTACAGTCAGTGAAAAGTCAGTTGTTTTTTTTTTTTTGTTCTGATGGATGGCAACCCTGTACGGGCAAAGTTAATGCTGAGGGGTGACCTTGCAGTGGACTAGAATCTCATCCAGCAAGGAGCTAATGCTTGCATCCTACTGAAACCGTATAAAACATGCGCTGGGGACATTCTACAGACTGTTGACTACGGACTGGGTACAAAACAGACTTTAACACATACTTTGGTATAAAACATGGACTAAGCATTATGGACTGGGCATAAAATGCGTACCCAGGAATAAAATGCGGAATGCAGACTTATCCGCCTGCGTCATCACAATTCCTTATGGTCCCCTGTACGGCGTAGGGCTGCCAACTGCAATTTATGTTTTTTACTGGCTGGTCATAACTTATATTACATGATGCATGTATAAACCCTCTCATATGCACATGATTTGTGATCAGTTCATTTGTTTTCACCCCTGCTGAAGGGAGACCAAGTAAATGTATAGTTAAGACATACGATGAAGTAGCTCTAAGGAGCCGCTTTGATTAACATCAAACCTATCAAATCTCGAATGCACTTTTTAACCTACGATTACCACTAGTGGTAGTCTTTTATCTTGATAACCAGCTGCTGTTCAGGAAAGAACACAATGCAGTCTAGACTCTGGACTGGACTCTAGAGAGCAGGGGGAACCTAACCTAATTCTTCTCATGTTAAGCAGTTAAGGACGTTCGCGCTAATTGTTTCTGCGCATCCTTACTGCGCACGCAAATTCACATGCCACGTCATGCATGAGCGCGCGCGCTAAGTCATAAAATAAACAAATGATAGGGCAGATGGCCATTGCTAGAGCTTTGCCTGGATTTAACGATCTTGCACGTTCGGTGACCCCAATTTTTCTTTCGATGGATCATTTTCTCTACTGATTTTCTACGTTTAGGGAAAAAATGAAGAAAATCTATCGACTAGAAGTTTGAATTTTAGGCAAAATGCACCATCGAATTCCGTTTTTATTAGTTCTTCGTGCATCTGTGCGGCGGTTTCAAATGGCTCTTAAAGGGTTAAATTTTGTGAAAACGTTAGTAACATTTGGAATTATTTACGCAACAGACCCACTTCTACAAATATGACTGAGATTGTTTGCCTCCGTTGACTCAACTTCGATATTTTTAACTATAAACGCCTGTAGACCGTGCTCAATTATATGGGACAATTTTTCAAAATCAGTATAGTTTACCACACGCTTTATCTCTGAAACGAAGACGGTGACCCCAATTTTTTTTCGCATTTCTGGCACAAGTAACTCATCAGCTAACTGCAGTAAAAATTTAAAAAAATTCTATCGACTGGAAAATTTTCGCGCGAACGTCCTTAAGTTACTTTCTTTCTTTGCAATGGCAACCCAGCTTTTAACAAACAAATTTACTGTTACATGGCAAAACTATTTCTGTCATTTTGTGGCCTTGTAGAATGTCTTAAGTGTTACAGTTAATAATTTACGTATTTTTTAGCAGTGTGTTATAAAACTATTTCTGTTTTACGTATTTTAAGTGTCTTACTTCCTGGAGGTAACCAAAATATCTATGGCTCCCCTTATGAAAGAACAGCCAAAATACTTTTCAATCTTGCTGTGAAGGCAAACGATGCTGGAGATGTGTTTCCAATATGGGGAACATGCTTAGGATTTGAGTTACTCATGAGTCTTAGTGCTGATGGTGAAGTTGTAACATCGCCAGTGCATGCTGAAGATTACAGTATTCCTTTAAACTTCAGTCAAGGTTGGTTAATGAACTTTTCATGCTCATCGTTTTTACTTAAATTTATCAACCAAAAAAATGCAATCCATGTATACAGATTTGGAAAGGGAGTAAGAGAAATACGAGAGCGGAAGAGCGACTTTTCTGACTTCCGATTTCTGAGTTCCGTCTTCCAAACTCAGAAGTCGGAAGTCCCTCCTCGGCTTTCTTAGAGAAACTTCCCTCAAAGAGTTTATAATGACGCTAGATTACAAAAGGCTAACACAACCGGTTCTTTAGACATTAAAAAACTTTACACATGGGTTAATTTAGGTGTATATTCAGGAAAACCCCTGTTATTTATAATCACTTCATTATTTTAAATGATCTGAAACTTTCAACCCAATCAAACTCAAAGCAGGCCTTATGGGCACCAAGTTTGTAGAAACTAGCTAGAGCTTGCATATATGTCTCTTCTTAAATCATTATAGTTTTTAATTGGATACATCTCATGGTTAAAAATACTTTGTTCACACAAATGAACATTTTGATTTTCTTCAAGGTTATGGGTCTAGCAGACTTTTTGGATCTGCCCCTGAACAGATAATAACCTACCTGAAAACCCTTAATGTCACTTATAATCATCATCGATTCTGCATTTCCTCTGATGTAAGTGAATTTTTAAACTTCATTTTCATTCTGTTGTTTAGATGGGAATGCTTTATTGAGGTTCACTTTGATTTTTTGTTTGTCAAATTTTGTGCATGAAATGGGATCACAATGCCGCTTTTGTACCCTCCACATTATTGTCAATAGTCCATTTTATAGTTGTCTGTAGTTAATGATCAGGCCTTTGAACAGAAGAGGGGCACAGAAGAAAGGCTAGAGTTGACTATGTCACGATATTAATCTTGCTACATTCAGATGTAGATTATTCTGTTATCATACTGACTACTTTCAGATCTCTATCATCACATAGTTAACTCAAACTTAGCTTTTAATACAGAGGCCCAGTTACATTTCAAAGAATGTAATGAAAAATGGTCTATAAAACAAGTCAGGGGAGGATCTAAGGCAAGGATGTAGGGGTTGCACCCCCTCCCCCCCCCAAAAGGTGAAGCCCCGTACTTCGCATTCACTTTTAAAATTTGTTTGCCTCACCATTCCTTAGTGGTGCAACCCACCTCCCTAAGAAAAATCCTGGATCCTTTCCTACAAAAAGCTACAATTAATAAGTCAATAGCTGATGATTTTGAACAGTTGTCTTAGTGTGCCACTAAATTTTACAGAACTTAAAGTGCACCTAACCCCAAAATAATTTTTCGCTTAAATAAATCTTTGCATCTGCTCGAAACGCACTACGCCTATTTGAACTTAATCTTGACTTTTTTTATAGGCTATAAAAGTTATGAAATATGGCCATCATCTGTTACATGATCAAGCTACTAAGAGGCATGGGTCTATTCCTGGTTTGTTGGACTGATTTGCATGGCAGTAAGCCTTTGTAAACATGCACGCAAAGAAGTTTGTGAAGTCAAACCAGGAATAGACCCATGCCCCTTACTAGCTCGGTCGTGGAACAGATGATGGCTAGATTTCGTAACTTTTATGGCATATTAAGAGGTCAATATTTAGTTTAAAAAGTCATATTTAAAATGTCACATTTCATGATAATCTATTGCTAACTCATGAAAATTACGATGGGATCCCTAACGTGTCAATTTTGGGAAAGAAAGATACACGAGTCGGAAACACTTCCTGCTCCCACCCTCTTCGGCATACATTTCTTTTTAAAAATTGGCAAGCTTCGGATTCCATATTTTCATGATGAGTTTGTAACAGATTCTTATGAAACTTATCGTATAATTACTACTAATTAAAAAGTTAATCGCAACACTGAATACTATATTACTACTACTACAGAGCAAAACGAGATGCACAAGCACGGAGCATGATTAACAAGGCATAGAGTGAAATGCGATACACAAGTGCACAGTGTTTGGCTCCATGGGCGTAGACAGAATTTTTCAACGGGGGCGGGGGGGGGGGGAGGGGGGGTCACACTGAGTCATACAGGGGGTACTCACCCGATTGTCAGCTGAATATTGTAGGTTGTTTGCTTACAAAAAGGCTTACAACGGGGGGGTCACGGGCACCCGAGGACCCCCCTGGCTACACCCTTGGTTTGGCTCTTTGCCTGCTAATCCACCTGTTCCGCAGGCTACTAAATTAATTACAATACCAGATTCTGTATGGTATATCCATATAAATTGATTCAAGGTAGTTTATATTAGGCTATGAAAAGTTGTAATTGTGTGGCATTAGTAAAAGGTCCATTTTTGTAAAGATTTTTTAAAAATTCAACATGCAATGTTCATCCTCTAGACATACAACAGTAATGAGAAGCTTCACAAGTTTTACAAGTGTTTGTCGACCAACAGAGGCAAAGAAGGAAAAGAATTTGTTTCAACAGTTGAAGGTGATCATTAATGATCATTACTAGACTTCTTTATGTACCTAGAGGGTAAAAAGAAATATGCTCGCCTCCTGATCGAGCAGTCTGGATTCGAGGCATGGCCGACTTCACAATGATTTGTTTGGTGAGATTCCCCTGTTTAACAGCCTCTCAATGAGTTCTAAACCCGAGCCCGCAATGTAGTAACACGATCCTGGTCAGTGGATACCTTGTTTTGACAGTTGTCTATTAATCATAACACGATGTCCAATATCAAAGATAAATGCTATAAACGAAAGTTGCATGTCTCTGTCAAGCTATTAGCTGAAATTTGGCCGCCATGTTGCCCGACTCCGTCGTCCTGTGCAGTTTTGATCTGAAATCATACTTAAAATTTCAAATTGAACTCGCACTGCACACTCAGTTAATTTTGGAATCGCGTGTATGATTTCAGACCACATTGCACTCCACTCAGTTCAATTACCATTATTTATCTCTCGTCAGCTATTTCGGACTCTGCCGTTTTCCATTGCGTATTAAATTTTGGGTGGCCGTTTAAAAGGAGTAAAGACAATAGAAAAACCCTCATCAGGATGACCAAACGGTAGCCGCTGGAGGTTTATATGGTGGCCGGTTTAATTACAGGTTAACGCACTCACTGCTCATGAATTATCGGGATTTACCTGCACGAGTTCACTATCAATGAACTTAAAATTTTCTATACCGCACTCGGCGGCCTCATTGTTAGTGAACGAGTGCAGGTAAATCCCGATAATTCATTAGCAGTAGGTGCATTATCATTTTTATTATTCAAAATGAATACACTACGAACAAAAATCGTCAAACTTTGAGTCAGCCGAAGCTATGGTGTAATGACAGTGGTGTATTGAAGTTACACCACGGCTATTACACCACGGTAATGACGTCAAGGAGGTTGTTTCGTCACAACCCAGTGTCACGCTGAACAAATCAACCAATCAGAAAATCGGAATTCGTACAGTGTATAAAATTTGAATAATAATAATAATAATAATAATAATAGGAGTTTTATTTACAGTATTTTATTCACAATAATTTCCGGACTTTTATTCCTGGCCGCTTTATAGAGGTTCGACTGTGTATCTAACCGGTCGAGTAGTTTTGAATTATAACGTTTCTCGCCTAGCCTTTCATATAATACTTGCCTTACAAAGACATCTGAGGGGAAGTTTGACTAAGATTTGGTTTCATCTACATAGCCAGAGATGTGCCTACAGTGCACGTGCGACAAAATGGCCACGCCCTGTTCCTGTGCGCGGTTTTTTTACCTGGCTGTTTTTGCCCTTGTTGTTGCTGTTGTTGTTGTTAATGATTGCGCTGGTTTTTCACTCACTATGATTCTTGACGGTAATTAAGAACTGCTCCTTTTCTTACAAGTCCTAAATCTGTTCTTTCTCTAGCGTATGATTACCCGTTCTATGCTGTTCAGTGGCATCCCGAAAAGAATCCTTTTGAATGGACTACAGCGGTGGAGGGTATCAATCATTCTAAAGAAGCGGTTTTGGTAACGCAGTACTTGGCAGATTTCTTTGTCGATCAAGGTGAGGCCTGTTGTGTGAATGTAGTGAATTTGCAACTGGTATGAACCCATAAACTCCTCCACAAAAATGAGGGGTAGCATTATCGGAAGTAGTGCGACAAAAATGCTGAAAGGTACCAGACTCATCCTCTTAAAGCGTAGCCCAAATATTCATTTCCACTCCTATGGAGTACATCAAATATATTGGCAGTAACAATTTTTCGCCTCAATACCCTAAAAGATAGCACTGAACTTTAACAGTGTGACATTTTGTCAACAAACATATTCTTGTCACGCTTTATTACCCTCTTATCTATCCTTTCCTCACTTATGGTGTCCATGTCTGGGGTTTAACCTTTCCCTCATTTCTAACACAATTATTTCTTATCCAAAAAAAAAACAATCAGAACAATATCACAAATCACAGATTGCTGACGATCACAAAAAGAGTTGTTCCCATACAATCGTGAACCATCGCAAAAGATCGCAGAGTAGACTTTTGTCTACATTTCGGTCAGTGGAAGTGTCAAAATTACAGGCGCTTTGGGCTGGCGGGAAAATCGCATCAAAACAACATGGCGGACGTCGAGGAGGAAATTTTGCTGCAAGCAAATTTATTTCTTCTTTTAGTCCTTAAGCGACGTCATTGTCAGCTTCAAAACGTCGAGAACATTTTAGATTTTGAAATTCTCTTGGAAGGTAGCGTTTTCAATCGCTTCAGATCATTATCATCATCATCATCATTTTATTTACGACCATACGCAGTTCATATGTTGCACCACGGCATTTGACCTCCGCCTCCGCTGCTGATAAATTAAATTTCTCCCCGATATTTTCCCAGAAGTTGCCTTTTTGTTTTTGTCCTTGAAATATTTACTGTTTATTACGGTGGTAAACGCACCCATATCACGCAACTTTCTTCATAAATTCCTCGTTACTAACGGGTCGGAATTCAAAATATTGTGGGATACATTTCATCGCAGGTAGCAGAAGTTTGGTTGCCATTTGATCGCACAATCTGCAATTGCTCGTAGACAATCGCAGAAGTGTTTTTCCCCATATGATCGCATACGATCGCAGAACTTTTTGTGATCTGCAATCCGTGAACCGCGATCGTCTGCGATCATATGGAAATCAGCCTTTAGTTGCAAACAATGACTGTCATTTCAGTGAAGGCCAAAACAGAGAGTGGTAACCCTGTGGTGGTGTTTTGCTTTTCAGCTCGTCTTAGTAAACATAGCTTCCCAAGCCAAGAGGAAGAGGACGATGCATTGATATATAAGTACCCTGCAGTGTACTGCGAACCGCAAATAACACACTTTGAACAGTGCTACTTCTTCTAGAGGCTTGCAGGCAGATAACTGAGTGGTTATTCATGATATTTTGCAGCATTCCACCCAAGGTTCTAAGCTGTTGCACTACGCGATTTTCTTGTTTAATTTGACTTTATTTAAAAATACTATTAAGTTCGAATATAACTTTGTCCGAGAGAGTGTGCGCATGCTTTATGCTCAAGGCTCAAACTGCAGAGTCCATTTAGACTAGTCAGAGTAATCTGTATTCGGGATGTCATGTAATCTTCCTCATCTTGTAACCTTGCGTGACTTTGCGTGACGACTCCTAAAAAGCATTCACTGAGCCAGTCAGTCATCACAAAATAGATTTGTTGGGCAGCAATAAGCTTAAGGATGATTTCTCTTTCCCTTAGCTGAATAAATGAGGGGTAATTTTGTAGTATCCATCAGTGTAATGTTAATTTCTCACAATGTTGCTTTAATAATTGCAAATAATTTAGGGAAGAAGTTTTTTCGTGATTGTAGAGCGTTTACGATTGAAATTTGCCAAAACGTCGATCTTTTTTTGTAATATTATAGCATTTAATTATAGCGATTAAATACTTTGTAGAGCATTTCAAAAAAAAAGTAAATAACGAAGTATTAATATTTTTTCAAGTCTTTTATAAATTACAATTCTAACGGAATATTGCTCATTTAAGTTTTCCCACTTTGAAAATTTTAAAAATCTTGTACATTTACATGCATAACCTTGTCATTTTTGGGGCTTTAACAATAAAAGTAAATAATACGTGCTGCCTCCTCTCTTGGATTTCGTCAGTTGACAACTGAAAATTATAAAACAAAAGAAAAACAATGAGTGGAGTTGGTCGAAGTGTTTGGTGTGAATGTGGCCTTTGGATAGACTACCATCAGTTTTATGTTTCTCCTTAAGAGAAGACAGCAATAAAAACTACTAGAAGGCGATGTAACTGTTCTCCAATGAAGCTAATCCAGTGGGTGTGGTTGTCACCGAATAAGAATTTCTCGTTACGATTTTCCTTCGTCAATTTGTGAGCGCCATAGCTTATGGTTAAGTTCTATATAATCACTCTCACTGTTGTCGTGCAACGAGACCAACAGGGAACCAGGTCTCCTGCATGCTAGGTAGCTCTAAGTGTAGTACATCCCTTCTATATCCTCTCTGTTAACCAAATGGCAGCTTTACAACCTGTCTGTATGACGGTTGACTGTGCTTGATACATTGGTGCCTAAAAGGCAAACATCAAACAGGTCTAGTGGTACTATCTTCAAATTGGATTTTATAAACTGGTCCCCTAACAATGTAGCAGATTTATGAGTTGTGGAGCTACACCTGTAGGTAGCAGTGGTTGTATGAGACAGAGTGATAGCCTGCATACCAGGTGCTTCCTTTCTATTTCCCAAGTTTGAGGGGGGGGGGGGGGGTGGAAATTGAGCAAGGAAACAAAGAAACAAGAACCCCTGGGTGAGCAAAAAATGGAGGGAAAGTCATCCCCATCCCCTTACTCCTGCTTCTTTATATTTTTTGTACTTGCAATCACTCACAGTTTCGTTTCCATCTGGAAGTTGGACAGTGAGGGTGAATTTCAGCTGGATTCATGGCAAAAAATGAAAGTGAAGAGCTTGTTATGTTAAATTCTGCTTACAGCAAACAAGAACCCCTGGTTGACAAAAAGATAGGACGTATTTAAGATCCCAAATGCCTGAAATGCTTGTACACGCGTTTGTATCCTCCAGACTAGATTGTAACTGACTATTGTATGGTCTACCAAAGGAATCACTAATTAAAGAAACTACTAACAGCACGTCTAAAATGCAGCAGCCAGGATTGTTACATATGTGATCATATAACAACAGTACTCTGTTAACTCCACGGTTTACCTATTGAAGAACGCATAGTCTTTAAGATTCTTTTACTGGCTTTTAAATGCTTGAATGACCTAGCGCCACCATACCTCCACAATCTTACAACAAAATACATGTCCAGAGGCTATGCCCAGACTGAGAAATGGCAGACGAAATGGCAGCCAATGGCAATGGTTTGGTTGAGGTTGGTTACAAACTTACCAGATATGGTTCAAGATCATTTTCTGCAGCCTCAGCTAAACTATGGAATGCACTGCCGCTGGATATCCACTCAAGCAACAGTAGGTAGATATTTAGTTGTTAGGTAGTTAGCTTTAATTTATTTTAAGGTTTTATCAGTCTTAGTCTTTATTCTGATTTTTACAGCTCAGGTAATTATTAGTTACACAGTTATTTTACCCACGTCACGTTTTAGATACTCTTACTTTTACCAACAATTTTTATTGGTGAGATGTTTTAAAGTCATGATGGTAACGTGCTATTGGATAGCGATAGAAAGAGTGCTATATAAATAAAGTATTATTTCTGTCTTAACAATTTCCAGAATAACTCCTCCACAGTTAAGAATATTTCGTGTTTCACCCTCTATAAATAAAGATTGATTGATTGAAATGTATCAAAGGTCTCGCCTGCTCGGCATCATTCTCTTCTTCAATATGAAGGTGTTCCAACTCCTCATCACGGAACTTTTTTATTGTCTAGTATATTGAGGAAAAGACCACAATGTTCTTTAAAATTATTTTTTTAAAAAACTATACGTTGTATGCTTACCATTTACAATAGCTAATAAAAATCTCAGTTCTCATATTTGTTTACGTTACAATTTATGCAAGTGAAGAATGATCATCGCAGTTAATTTTCCAATTTAAGCAATTGGAAAGAAGAAGCCTGAAAAAAATCAGGGCTTCAACGGGATTCGAACCCGTGACCTCCGCGATACCGGTGCGATGCTCTACCAACTGAGCTATGAAGCCACACATTGGGAGCGAGGTCAATTTATTGAGTTCATATCACCCGTGAGGAATGAAATGATGTGAAGTATAGGAAATAATTCATATTTGAACTGCGGTTGTAGATGCAAGTGAAATTGCTTAAATTGGAAAATTAACTGCGATGATCATTCTTCACTTGCATCTACAACCGCAGTTCAAATATGAATTATTTCCTA
>JAHPZR010002672.1:32500-47533 GCA_019787425.1 Platygyra sinensis
AGACGCTCCCCTGCTTTTTGGTAAGCATTCCTTAGGCGAGACTGGTGTGTCGCTAGCCATTCATGGACACTGTCTGGTGGGTCCTCACTGGGTTGTTCTTCTCCCAGAAGTATGTCAACAGGAAGCTTTGGTTCTCTGCCAAACAGGAGATAGTAGGGTGTGTAACCTGTTGACGAGTGCGGAGTAGCATTATAAGCATACAACAACTCTGGAAGGTGTTCTGGCCACTTCCTCTTCTTTTCACTGGGTAGTGTCCTCAGAAGATCATGCATTGAGCGGTTAAACCTTTCACACTGGGCATTTCCTTCTGGATGGTAAGGTGTGGTCCTCGACTTCTTAATGCCATAGAGACGGCATAATTCTTGTATCAGCTCGCTCTCAAAGTTCCTTCCCTGGTCAGAGTGGATTCTCTTGGGCACACCATATCGAAGAAACCATTCTCTAACTAGTACCTTTGCTGTGGTTGTTGCTTTCTGATCTCTAGTGGGCACCGCGTGTGTAAACTTGGTGAAAACATCCGTCATTACCAGCACGTTTTCACGCCCATCAGTAGCCGGTTCAAGAACAGTAAAGTCAACTGCTAGCACTTCCAATGGCTGGGCTGCTAGGAGACTTCCCATTGCGAGGCTGTGGCATCTTGGCTAGGGTACAATGTTTGCAGCATTTGATCCACTTTTCAACATCAGCGTGTATTCTCGGCCAATAAAAGCGCGTCCTTACAAGCTGTAAGGTCCTCTCGATACCTTGATGTCCAAGATCATCATGGAGACTTGTCAGTACTTTCTCTTTCAGGGAGTGCGGGAGTACAAGCTGCTTAATTTCGCCAAGGGTCTGATCATGGATCACTCGCCACAACAATCCATCATCCTTCTGCATACGATCCCACTGTTTAAGCAGGGTGAAGGTTTCTTTGGGTAGCTTACATCTTTCTCTGGTACTCGGTTTCTTATTTGCTGTCCAGTACTTCAGAAATTCGTGAATTGATGGATCTTCAGACTGCATCTTAGCCAAATCATCTCTTGAATACTGAGGAAATGATGAGGTTGTGGAAACCTCAGGGGTACTTGGAATCTGCTCCGAGGGCTTCTTTTCCACTTGTGGGAGATTCCTCTCAACTTCATCTTTAGGTATGAATGATACTACTTGTCGGTCAAGCTGGACCAAACAGCTTCCATCTTGATTGGCTGTGGCAATTTCTGGAGGTACTTGTGTTGACATAGCCAAAGTTGCCAGTGTAGTCATCACAGAACTTGTGCTGATTACGGCTGCCTTTGGCTTTTCTATCACTGTCTGTGGCTTGGACGGCATGCGTGACAATGCGTCGGCATTTTGGTTGTTCTTCCCAGGCTTGTATGTAATCTTAAAATTGAACAGGGCAAGCTGGGATGCCCAACGCTGTTCTACTGCACCAAGCTTTGCCGTTTCCAAATGACTGAGAGGATTGTTGTCAGTCAGAACTTCAAACTCTGCTCCAAGTAGGTAACTACGAAACTTTTCAGTCACTGCCCACTTCAGTGCCAGGAATTCTAGTTTCATCGAACTATAGTTATCCATGTTACGTTCTGTTGGTCTGAGTCTCCGACTGGCATAGGCAATTACACGGTATTTCCCATCATGCTCTTGTGATAGAACAGCTCCAAGTCCTTCTTGACTTGCATCAGTCTCCAATCTGAAAGGCTTCCTGAAGTCTGGGAATGCGAGTACTGGGGCTGTGGTAAGCTTCTCTCTTAGTGCTTCAAACGCTGTCTGACATGCTTCATTCCACCTGTTTGTGAATGGAATGGTGAGACGCTTGCCTGACTTCAACTCATGCAGACAAGAGTTGACCAACTCATGCAGTGGTCCTGCTATCTGAGCGAACCCGCTGACAAAACGTCTATAGTATCCAGCAAGTCCAAGGAATGATCGTAGCTCTTTCACACTGGTTGGTACTTTCCATTCTGCAACTGCTGCTACTTTATCAGGGTCTGGAGATACACCGTCAGCTGACAGCTGGTATCCAACATAAGTTACCCTCTCTCTGAGGAAGCAGCACTTTGTAGGTTTAAGCTTCAGTCCATGTTCCTTGAGGCGTAAAAAGACTCTATCCAGTCAATCTAAGTGCTCTTTGAAGGTTCCAGAGTAGACAATGATGTCATCCAGGTAGACCAACAGTATCTGGAAAATCAGCTCGTTGAGGCACCTCTGCATAAGCCTGGAAAATGTAGCTGGTGCATTGGTCAAACCGAAGGGCATTCGATTGTACTCATACAGACCAAATGGGGTGATAAGTGCTGTCTTGTGTCTGTCTGCAGGGTCCATAGCCACCTGATTAAATCCACTAGCCAGGTCCAGGGTGCTGAACCACTTGGCATCACCCACAGCATCTAGGCTCTCCTCAATTCTTGGCAAAGGAAAGGCTCGTACAGTTTTTGCGTTTAATCTGCGGTAGTCAACGCACAGTCTCATCGAACCATCTTTTTTCCTAACAATAACCACTGGGGAGGCATAGGGACTGTGGCTTTCTTGAATGATGTCATCCTCAAGCAGCTTTTGGATGTGGTCCTTAACCTCTTGGTACTGCGTGGGTGGAATTCTTCGGAATGGTTGAGAGACTGGGACGTCATCGGTAGTGGGAATCCTGTGCTTGTAAGTCTCTGTGTAACCAAGCTCATCACCTTCCTGAACGAAAACATCTGCGTGCTTTAGAAGAAGCTGTCTTAATTCTTCTTTCTCCTCAGGGGTACAGTTCACATTGGTAAGGTCTACAGGACAATCCGCTGCTTTGGCTTGACTGGCCTTCTCACTGTTCAGGGTTACCTCAGCTTCATTGACAGAAATTCTTGAAATTTCCACCTTGTGCTTGGGATTCTGAACACGGTCTGCGACATGGAAAACACCTATTTGTGTTCTAGGGCTTAACCAGACATCTTCATCTTTCAAGTTTACAACCCTGGCAAACATCTGTCCAGCCATTGGTTTCGTTAGTGTATTTACTACCAGAAGCCCGCCAGGCAATGGACCAGCAATTGATTCTATGAGGGCTGTGTCTTCTTTATGTTTCGCTCTCCATCCCGTCACGGCAACCATGGCAACAGATCCCGCTGGAATAAGCACTGGCTGTTTTCCAGAAACTTTGGCAAAGCCTCTTGCTGTTGTGGCTCGTTCGGAACTCAATTGGAGGACATCTGCCCACTCGGATGTGGTATCCTTAAGGTGAGGCCTGTCCTTTGTCTCTTTTCTCACCTGTCCAATCACGTTCATGCCCAGTAGGCCAGGCACTTCTTGTTTCCGCCGCCTTGTGACTGGATCTTCAGAGTCCTTTACTACCAGGATTCCCCTCTTTGGGATGGTTATCCCCAATGTTTCGACATCTAGCTCGAAGTATCCAATGTACGGGATATTTAATCCATTAGCTGCTGTTAATGTTAACCATCCGCTTGTAGACAGGAAACTCTTGCCTTTGGAGCGGAAGTTCTCATTAAAGAAGCTCTCTGTAATGGTTGATACTTCAGACCCAGAGTCTAGGAGACATGGTACCGGGACTCCACCTAGCTTCACATTTGCAATTGGGCACTTTCCCACAGCTCGGCTAAAAACGTCATCTCTGCTAGGTACATGTACTTCTTCAGGTGAGCCAGTGTTGGCCCCTCCTGTCACCAGGCTCATAGTGACAGGGGGAGTTAGTTTGACTGCTGAGACTTCTCACTGTTTGGTATCGTCCGGTTCTGCACTGGGACCCTTTCTGGCGGTTTCAAGCGACAGTATCGGGCGATGTGACCTTCTTTCCCACAACTGAAACACTTCCTCTTTGGTCTTGCTGACTGTTGGTTGCGTGACCGGTCCATCGGGTGTGACTCCACTGACCTCATGGCTTGCATGGTCTTCGTAAGATCCTCTATGTTTCAATAGAACATCGAGGACTTGCTGGAGAGGTGTTGAGGCAGTAGAGGAGTTGCATTCTTTTGATTCAACGACATCAGACATAACTTCCCGTGACGTTGACTCATGAGTTGACCTCCATGGCTTCTCTTCTTCTTCTGACCATCGTAAAGCTTCTTCTCTGATATCTAAGAAGGTAATGGATGGGTGCTCACGGATAAATTTCCTTAGCTCTTTACGCAGTACTCCGTCTCGGACACTGTTGGCAAATTGGTCCCTGAGGGTCAGATCAGGATCTACGACAGCCTTCTTGTCGACCTTGAGTGCTCGGTTAAGTAGCTCCCGAAGACTATGTGAGTAAGCTCTGAGAGACTCACCATCTCGCTGTCTTCTCTCGTAGAAGAGCTTGAGAAGTTGGGGAAGGGATCTCTTCTTGCCAAAAGCTTCCAGTAATATGTCGAGAATGCGATCAGGGTTCTCGCGGTCCTCCTTTGGGAAGAGTTGGACCTCCTCTCTGGCTGCTCCCTCCAAATGAGAAGTAACGAAATCGAGCTTCTCTCCTCGAGACATCTCTCTTGCTGACATTGCCGCCTTCAAATCTTCAACAAAGTCTTCGACGGTCTGCTCGCCATCCGTTCTTCTTCCTCCAAACTTCTTTAGTCGTCTTTCCCTGGGAAGCACTACAATCTTCTGTGATTCAGCATCCTTGGAGTTGGAAGCTGATGCAGGTGGTGTTGGCTGGCTCTTTTGCAGCTCTTCCAGGGTCTTTTGTGCTTCGCTGTACTTTTTCATGAGGTCTTCAACTTGCTTAGAGAGCGTTTCGATTTCTGTCATCTTGATGTGCTATATTAGAATTGCTCTCACCCTTTTCTAAAAAATGTCTTAATTTTTTTGTATCCTGCTGACTACGCCAAAATGTGACCAAGTTAAGGTTCGTGTTGTTATGTGAACAACAGACAAATTGCAAATTTCCACAAACAAATTTATTGAAAAAGAAAAGGGTGAAAGCAACTAAAAGGAATAACAAATTACAAACAAGTATAAATAAACTAAGAAAGAAAACTATTTACAAAACAAGAAAGAAAAAGTAACAATATTTAACTGATTACTGTGTGAGACTGGGAATGAGTCACACAACGCAAACTAATAACACACAAAAAAACTTGTACATGCACAGAGTGATGCAACAGTATTCCAAAACAGATTCTTGGCCAAATAAAAATAAAATAAAAGTAGGCACCATCCAGGTTAAGTTGGTTGACTGGTAATAGTGAAGAATAGTTCCCAAAATATACTGTCGGCCGACTGTCGGCCAACTGTCGGCCGCAGGGGGGGTTGGAAGCCATTCCCATAATGCATTGCGAATGAACTATATTATCAACCGTCGATTGTCACGTGACCTATTAGTTGTCAGTGGCGTTCATGGCGTCAAGTCCACTGTCTCTTGAAAGTTTGTCGTTGAAATAATGCGCTTTAGGCCGTGTCTTGCGCTGTAAAGTACAGGGGATCTTTTTTCCAAATCCGTAAGTTGATTACTAATACATTACCTGTCGAAGTGATAGAGTTTTCTTTGTTGTTGTGAGACGGCAAGCTTTTCATTGACTCGTAGTGAATCGGAAGTTGTGTTGTTTCGCCTTCGTTCCCGCTGGAATTTTGTCGCGAAATTCCAGTCGCCAACTTTCCTTTCTATCGGTTCGCCAACGGATTGGTTTAGTTCGCCAAATTATTAATTTCTCAGTTTGTTTACATCTCATAAAATAGAGTAGGATCTTCGAAACCGTCAGGTGGTAAAAACAGGCTAAGAATGAATTGGTGATCTTAGTCTAACTCACGAGTGCAAGGTAGTTTATAATCTTATGAGCATTTCGTATTTGGTTAAGTTTAAGCTTATGTTAAATCAAGCTTAGGTCAAAATGATCCGATTAAAATATTTTTAACGCAACATATGTCAGAGATTGGTTTCTTGAAACATTTTTCGCGAGTATCGACCAGTGCGTGTGTGGGTTTTTTTTAAGAGGCTGGTACTTTTCATGAAAATAACATTAAATATTTCTTGCTGGCTCTGTAGTACGATAATATTTGCTGTTATTGTGCAAATGTGAGGCTATTTATAACCATTTAATTTATACAAACACGCTATAAATTATCAAACTGCACAGTATATTGTCTTTCACAATTATTTCACTGTGCATAAACAATATTTAGAGGAGCATTCTTCATCCAAATATATTCAGTAAAGATCGATATTATAGTATAATTTTACCGGGCTGGAAGATTGTCAGCTGGCCTGTGGGCAAGTTACCTAATGGTAGTTTGATTCTTTGTTGCCAAAAAAGACCATTTTGTCATCATCTGAACTACTGGATCTTAATGTTTGTAGAAATGACAACAAAAGTTTCATGGCTGAAGCCTCTGATAATATCCTTTGGTCTGTTTAATTGAAAAGTTATAATAGTCATTAATTTTGTACGGATGATAATATTTTTGTTTCAAAGAGTGCTGTGGATTTTTGTCATCTAAGATAAGTTGAATGAAAGGTCTTATGTTGCCCATTTGGTTCAGGTTTCAAGTGTTTGAACAATCATGACATTGAATACTCCAGACACTGCATTTTCTAATTTGAAGTCATAAATATTTGAATTTCCCACAGGTTGTTCTAAGAACTCCTCCCTAACTAGCCATCCACATCCAACTGAAAATATTCTTCTGCCTCACTTAAGGACTTTCTTTGTCAAGTATCTGTATGTCAGTCATAACTCTTGATCAAATGGAAAATACTGAAAGCAAATGATTTTGTCATAGCACGTTTCATAGGCTGGTACCTAATATACCTGTAATTCAAAGGTATTTTCCCAGAAAATATCCATTCTCCTTCTACTGTCTGAGGATGTTTGGTTTGAACCACTGCCATTCCTCTGGATTCCTCTAACAGCACTTTCAACTTTTTCCATTCATACATTATAATTAATAATGAGTTTTCTGAACAAAGAGAGCTATTTTTGTTATATGTACAAAGTAAGTATTTGGGTCATGCCTCTGGTGTTTAAAACACACAAGGCTCTGCAATGATCACTTTCATTCAAATATTCAATAATTTATAACATGGGAGCATTGTTCCAGGTATACTGGATGACTTCATTGCAATTATATGTTTTTACAATCCTTCACATTGTCAGTGGAGGGAGGTGCGATGGCCTCCTCCCTAGTGCCCTTGTCCCCAGATCAAGCAGCCTAGGTTCGATCCCTGGCCAGGACATTGTGTTGTGTTCTTGGTCAAGACACTTTACTCTCACAGTGCCTCTCAACCTTGCTACAACTGTATGGACTAGCATCCCATCTAGGGGGCAGTAGAAGCACTCCTAGTCGCTTCATGTTAAAGAAATCAGGAAAAGCTCCGGCCTGACCTGGGCCACTTGGCTCATATGCAGAATTTACCTTCACCTGGTCAGTATTGTAGTCAGTATTGACTTTGTTACACTTAGCTGGGTCTGGAAGGTATTACCAGGATCTGGAATTTGACCGAACTATGGTGCAGGATTCCCTAAATTCAACATATCTTGACAGGATTTGACGTCAAAAATTTAGGCATAGGATGTGGGATGTTCTTTTTTTAATGCATCTCAGGAATTTGGGAATTCATCATGACCCAAAAAATGTTTTTAAATCAACCAGGAAAGTGCTAAGTGGTATCTACTTTACTGAACCCTTCTTTCCTCCATGTTTCAGGGAATTTCAAAGAGACCGATACATATACTTTGGTCTTATGCTAAAGGGTGTGAGTTCCATGCTTGCTATGCTGAAACTTAGAGGTGTTTAAATAGTCATTTGTTGGGAAGTCAATACTGACTATCAAGCATGTACACTTCAAAACAACACACCAGTATTATTGTATCAAGTGACTATTATAGTATAAAAGTCAAATTGCCCTAGAAGGTGACAGGGACCTCAATCAACAGAGCAGTTTGTTTACTTGTTTAAATGTTATACAACAGTTTAAACCAGATTTCATATGGTAACTTATCAGGTACCATGCGGACACAGACAGCTATAGTACTGCATAATAACTGATCCTTTATTACAAATTACACATGCAAAGTAAATACTATTTAGCATCATATCAATTACAGGCTTTAAACATAAGTAATTTTTATTTGAAGGTTACAAAAATTATTTATTTCTCTGTCTTCTAATTGCATCTCTGCGATATTTTGCCAACCAAGAAGCTTCTGTTGCACTAGCCTGTCTGGCTGCTGGAAGTCGTGAGCAAGTGATTTTTTAATGACTGAGCATCTTCGGGAGATCAGAAAATGAGCTTTTATTTAGGCTTATAGCCTTGAAGTTAATTTCAGCTCATTGACATTTGGGGGATATCAAACATCGGAGAATTTGTTTTTAGTATTTGTTGGCCAACAGCTCCAACTTTATTTCGCCTGTAAGTCATTGTTTACAGGTGACTTTTCAGGATGACGGCCATCTTGGTACCCTGATGCTCTATAACCCAGGCACCACTCTAAGATGAGCAACTAGGACCGGTCTGACAGTATGTATACATCATAGAGAGAGCTGACTGCAATTGGTAACAGTCAATAAGTACATTACAGTCTGTGTCAGGACAGGGTAGAGCTTATTTCAGCTTCTCTAGCTAGTGTTACATGTGCATGGCTCCAGAGGAGTATTTCTAACCAGGCTACTCCCTTTTCCCTGGATGGGATGCTACTGTTAAGGTCACTACAGGGTTATCACCCCCACCCCAATACCCCTTTAAATTTAATTTTAACCACTTTGTGAAGAGAGGCACTGTGAGAGTAAAGTGTCTTGCCCTAAAGTGCAATGCAACGATCCTGGTAAGGGCTGAAAATGGACTGTTAGATCTGTAGTACAGTGCACCTTCCGTTAGGCCACAGTGCTTCTTCTACATTAATGGAACCCGTAAAACTGCAGGGTAAACTATGATTGATCATAATAGACTGATTATGCAATGTACTTCAAGATCATGATCATCACCACGTCTAGCTGTAAGAAGAGCACTGTATCCTACGACTCCTGGGAATCCAGTTAACTGCATATAAATTTGTGATCAAAGGGCTGTGTTGATCAATAAACATCCGCAATAAAATATTAGCCCTCCCCAAAAGATGGAGACACCAAGTTTAGTTTCATACTTTGCTAAAATTATTTTTAAGAACTTTCTAAAGTCCCCCTCTCTCCCAGTGTTATCAGATGAGTAACCTTTCTTAAGTTGTTTAATTCCTAGAATAGAACCTTACCATGAAATTCAGATGTTGAAAAGGGAAATTATGGCGCTTTGTTAGGGTCAAAATTCAGACTAGTGAATTCGTCACTTAGTGAAATTTGTTGCATCATAATTTCACCTCTTACTCAAATTTACTATACCTTGAATTCAGCAAACAGCTGAATTTATCATCCTGCAAATTCATCTTATACCTTAATTTTTACCTTGATTCGTCTGGTAGGCGAATTCACCTGATAGGGAAATTCGTCTGATAGGCGAATTCATCTGATAGGTGAATTCAGATAGGCGAATTCAGATAGGCGAATTCAGATAGGCGAATTCAGATAGGCAATTCAGATAGGCAAATTCATCCGGTCAGTATAAAACACGGACTGCGGACTACGGACTACGGACTACGGACTACGGACTGGGTATAAAACACGGACTCGGGTATAAAACGCGGACCGAGCGTTACGGACTCGGTAAAAAAACACGAAGAAAGGTTCTACATTGAATAAATTCTCGCACGAACGTTTTCATAAATAGAAGCTACCTGTATAAATTATAGAAGTCTCATTTCCCGAAAGTGCCGGCTCATACAGGTTTATAAACCATACTCGATTACCGAAAAAAAAAATAGAAGACACTGAAAGTCACAAAATTGATGGGCTGTATGAATTTTCGAATGATTCAAGCCATGATTAAATGTTTTGGAAGATCAACAGTCGCGAGAATTGAGGACAATTCGAACGACATGTCCCGTTCGTTTATACGATCGTGTATTAAATAAATACACGTAGATACGGCCATGGCGAAATGAGGAACAAAAAGTTGATAAATAGAAGAAGCGACATTACACAAGGATGGCAGTTCTGCACTCCTTAATATCGCCTTGGAAAAGGAAGGGGAAAAAAGAAAAAAAGTTCTTACAACACGGGGTATTCGTATTTGGTCACCCACCCAAGTACTATCCCCGCCGAACAGGGCTTAACTTTGTTGAGCAGACGAAACATGTTGCTGTCCTTGTGGTATAGTGACTCAACGGTGAATCATTTTTTTTAAATTTCAAAGATGAGAAAAGGTATCAAAAAGAAAAAAAATATCTGATACTTCATGGCTGGGAAAGTAGAGAACAAAAAGTTAGAGGAATATGAAAATGAGAACTATTACTTGCTTTGGTGATCGGACAAGCGGCACTTTCGAAATAATTGCCTCGGTCTCTCGGACGAAGATAACTAGGTCTCAAGGAGCGATAACTTTGTGAATGTGAATGTTTTCAACAGCATTACATCTCCTCATGTACTCTCTTACCGGAAATCGAAACTTTGCAAGAACAGAAGAATTAATATATGAAACTATATATATATCGCAGCCCTTGCCTCCAATGCCGGCCATCTTGGGTGAGTCACTATACCACAAGGACAGCAACATGTTTCGTCTGCTCAACAAAGTTAAGCCCTGTTCGGCGGGGATAGTACTTGGGTGGGTGACCAAATACGAATACCCTGTGTTGTAAGAACTTTTTTTCTTTTTTCCCCTTCCTTTTCCAAGGCGATATTAAGGAGTGCAGAACTGCCATCCTTGTGTAATGTCGCTTCTTCTATTTATCAACTTTTTGTTCCTCATTTCGCCATGGCCGTATCTACGTGTATTTATTTAATACACGATCGTATAAACGAACGGGACATGTCGTTCGAATTGTCCTCAATTCTCGCGACTGTTGATCTTCCAAAACATTTAAACATGGCTTGAATCATTCGAAAATTCATACAGCCCATCAATTTTGTGACTTTCAGTGTCTTCTATTTTTTTTTCGGTAATCGAGTATGGTTTATAAACCTGTATGAGCCGGCACTTTCGGGAAATGAGACTTCTATAATTTATACAGGTAGCTTCTATTTATGAAAACGTTCGTGCGAGAATTTATTCAATGTAGAACCTTTCTTCGTGTTTTTTTACCGAGTCCGTAACGCTCGGTCCGCGTTTTATACCCGAGTCCGTGTTTTATACCCAGTCCGTAGTCCGTAGTCCGTAGTCCGTAGTCCGTAGTCCGTAGTCCGTAGTCCGCAGTCCGTGTTTTATACTGACCGGATGAATTTGCCTATCTGAATTCGCCTATCTGAATTCGCCTATCTGAATTCGCCTATCTGAATTCGCCTATCTGAATTCACCTATCAGATGAATTCGCCTATCAGACGAATTTCCCTATCAGGTGAATTCGCCTACCAGACGAATCAAGGTAAAAATTAAGGTATAAGATGAATTTGCAGGATGATAAATTCAGCTGTTTGCTGAATTCAAGGTATAGTAAATTTGAGTAAGAGGTGAAATTATGATGCAACAAATTTCACTAAGTGACGAATTCGCTAGTCTGAATTTTGACCCTAACAAAGCGCCATAGGAAATGAGGCAACTTCTCCAGACAATGCAGCCAATACATGGGTCGCAAACATTGTCCCAAATAGGTGAGAGTCAGTCTTATTGGCCTTTGAGACTTCTACAACAACAACAACAACAACAACAAGATTTATTTGAACTGTAACATTAACTAAATAACTAATTGAACAAGAAATAAATTAAAAATACATACAGTTGCTGGTCACCCAAATAACTAAAGAGCTAAACTAGTTGGGTGACCACCATTTATTAATTGAAAATAGGTATAAGGTCAGAAAGAGGCATTTTACATTTTACTCTTCTCTGTTCTGTTAAAAATTGACAAACAAAACCTCCATGAAAATATGATATAAATGCACAGTCTTCATCAAAGGACAAGTATCCTTCATGTATTTTTTATTTACACTGATATTACACCTTACAGAAAATGCACAGGGCTAAAATAATACTAACTTTTCATCTACATGTAATACTTTCCATTGTGGAAAATAAATTAGGAAAATACCTATTTGCATTTTCAAGAAAGATACCTGGATATTAAGAATGAAGCTGAGTAGGATATGGAGAATTCTCCAGATCAAGGAGGGTGTTATTCATAGAGGCTGAAGGACGAGGTGGATAACACCCTCCAAGATCTACAGAATTCTTCATTTCCTTCAATAATCGAATTCAATAATTACTGTTTTATTCATTCACAATATTTCCCCGTTCTTAAAAGAGTTTCGCCATTTCACTCTTGACTTTGTTTGTGTGCTTACCAGATACAGCACAATCTCGTCCCCAGGTTTTCTTGGTCAACGGTTCAATAATCTACAGTGGGCTGCACTTTTGACGTCATTGGTTCAATATGACAATTAAAGATTCTTTTTCAAATTTGGTAAACAGCAGCTAGTTACAGTGAATTATGCCTGTGGTTTTAACCAATCAGAAATGGGGAAATATTTTGAATGAATAATAATAAGCAATTATTGAATGAGGCTGAGTAGGATATGAAGAAATCTACAGATCAAGGAGATCTGATCCAAGATCTGCATTATTTGTCATATCCTACAAAAGCTGAATTCAATAATTGCTTTATTATTTATTCAAAATAATTTCAAACTCTAAAAGGAGAAAATGAGCTCTTTGTTTTTTCTGCTCACCAAAAATAATGCAACCTCCCGTGCAAAATCTTTACTGAGATCTCGCCAAGATTGACGAGATCTCGCCGAGATCTCGCCATGATGTTCTTTAGATTCTAAATCTCGGCGAGATATCTTCCTTCTCGCCGAGATTGCCGAGATCTCGCCGAGATTGTAGAGATCTCGTCATGATGTTTGCGAGATTCTAAATCTCGGCGAGATCTCCTCCATCTCGCTGAGATTACCAAGATCTCGCCGAGATTTGTAGAGATCTCGCCATGATGTTTGCGAGATCACGGCGAGATATCCTCCATCTCGCCGAGATTTGTACAGATCTCGCCATAATGCTTGTGAGTTTCTGAATCTCGGCGAGATCACGGCGAGATCTCCTCCATCTCGCCGAGATTGCGGAGATCTCGCCATGTTTGTGGGTTTCTCAAATCTCGGTCGAGTTCGCGGCGAGATTTTCTACATCTCACCAAGATCGGCAAGATCTCTCCGTTAAGCTCGACTCTTTCTGTATCTCAGTAAGATCGCGCTGAGATCTTGGCGAGATTTTGAAATACACAAACTTACCAAAACATTTACCCAATCATTCCCAGATGAAATGAATAATTTTTCCCCGTTGAATTTAACTGCTTTGTGGTTGACCATTAGCTTTCTGTTTTTCAGTTCGATTTCAAATGCGGGAAGCCCAAATTAAAGTCAAGACACTCAGACATGGATGGGTTTTTATTACCAAAATATTTTATTTAACAAAGTTGAATGGAGCGATCTGACTTAATTATGGCGATGAAGAGACGCGTGCTGATCGCTTTTTAAGATAAGAGTTTTCTTACTCGTATTGAAATTTTGTTCTCTCTTTTAGACGTTGGAGCAGACTTACCTTTGAGCTACTCATTATGACCATCAATTGTTTAAAAAAAATACTTTTCAAATTTGGCTTTGTAGAGGTGATTTTGTTTTTGTTTTTTTTTTTTCACTTTTCCTCGAGCAGCGCCGGTGGCAGAGACTAGACGCGGGAAGACTTCCCGCCAAGATTGTTAAAACTAGGCACTGTGATTGGATGTCTTAAGTCACGTGGGGTAAAGTACACGCAATCCTTCGACAGGAGAGTTGGCTTCAGTTCTTGCCGTGGGAAATTTTTTGGTTAGATGTTTTTGAAAGTGCAAAGGACTTGATTATGATGAAATGAGCTGCTTTGTTCAAGAAAAGGAAATACGGTTTAACTAATTTCTTACGTTTTCATCGCGAATGTGAGCAATCTCAAGAGGATTCGTAAACATCTTGTACAACCGTTTTTTTTCAAGACCTGCAACGACTGAAGTCTGTGTACACGGAACAATCTTTAGCAGTTTTTAGCAAAGTGCAAAACTTGAGCAGTTGATGAAGATGAACCTTTTCATGACATTCGCTTTGAGATGAGGTTGTAGTCAAGCCAAACGAATTTTCTTCGCTTCTTTGCGGCTGACAGATGTAGTAATTTTGAGATTAATTATTCTTGTTTGCATGCACGAGGTAAAGGACGTGAGTCGGCCCGAGGATAAAGGTTAGTTCTCCTCTATTTTTAATTTCAGCAAAAACAACTTTCCTCTCATTAAAGGTAGCTATTAAATGTCAACTGAAGGTGGACGTGTCTGAAACTGTTAAGTTTTTTTGAACTGTACATGACGGACCCTCTTATCTGTCAATAAATCTGCTTGTTTTTGACATGTAGTCAGGAGTTGTATTTCAGTGTATTTATTTTGTCTGCTAGAAACTGCTTCACTCAACGAATTTATGATTAGCTTACCTGGATCTGAGTGTTGACATTTTAAAATATCTTCCAGTTTTCTCGGTGAGATGTTTTGGCCTCCAAGATTTTGATATCTTGGCGAGTCTCGCCGAGATTCTCAGCAAGTTTTTGATCGTCGAGACTTTGAGATCTTGCCGAGATCTTACTTGAAATCTTGCCGAGATTCTCGGTGAGTTTTTGGCCGCCGAGATTTTGAGATCTCGGGGAGTTTTTGACCGCCAAGATTTTGAGATCTCGGTGAGAATCTCGGCAAGAATCTTGGCGAGTTTTTTGGCCGCCAAGATCCTGAGATCTCGCCAAAATCTCGGCGAGAATCTCGACAAGATTTTGAGATCTCGGCGAGATTCTCGGCAAGTTTTTGGCTGCCGAGATTTTGAGATCTCGCCAAGATCTCGGCAAGAATCTCGACGAGATTTTGAGATCTCACCGAGATCTCAGCGAGAATCTCGGCGAGTTTTTGGCCGCCGAGATTTTGAGATTTCGGCAATCTCGCCGGCCAAAAACTCGCCGAGATCTTGCCGAGATCTCGGTCAAAATTTTGCAGGGGCTCATCCCTAGGTTTTCTCATTCAATGGTTCAATTATCTGCAGCGGACTGCACTTTTCACATCATTTTGGGGTCATCCA
>JAHPZR010002673.1:7500-17500 GCA_019787425.1 Platygyra sinensis
GCCACTTGCCTGCATGGGTAAATATTTAACAATTATTCCTCGAGCCCGAATGGGCTTTGAGTCAATAACCCATGAGGCCGAAGGCCGAATGGGCTATTGACTCAGAGCCCATGAGGGCGAGAGGAATAATTGTTTTAGTAAAATCAAACTAGTTGGTCAAAAAAATATCGAGACAAAACATCTTTCGCTAGTTAAAGCCATTGTTTTGGTTTTCAAAGCCGGTGCTTTTCGCTACAAGTGGGCTATAACAAATAGCCTACTAGTATCTCAACCAATCAGAACGCAGCATTGATAATAGACCACTAGTTGGATTTTATTAATTGAACTTATCCAGTTTTTACTTGTTAGGTTCTAGTAGGAGACTATGCATCTAAGAATGGTTTTTGTTTCACCTGATATTGCCACAGTGAGAATTGTCGTCGAGATAAGCTCGATCCATTTAACCATAATTTCTGTAAATTTCGGTCCAACCGGAAATATTTCGAAAAAATCGGTTCACCTTTTGAGGCGGACGTTTTTCTCGGTTGGACCGGTCTGATCGAAATGGACTGTTTCATTAACCATTTCTCTCCATTCTTAATCCCAGGACCGCGCTTTTCAGTATTTTCCATGTCCAAAATGGAGGAAAACACCTATCATTGTAGCTTTTATGGATCATGTTGTTAACAGCCGATCTATCGGTGTTACTTGTACATCCAAATGCTGTTACAAAAGGTCTATAGCTGCTTCCCAAGCCAAGTGTATGTTTTGGCTGTTAAGTAGACGTGTTTGAAATCATAAGGTAAATTTCTGGGAACGGTCTGGAAACGGACGCAGTGCAATGCAATGTTATACAATACTTTGTTTTTAATTAAATGACCTGTCACGTCAGTTTCACAAAGCATAACAACTAAGACAGTACAATATTAAGCTTGTGACAAAAAGTCCTGTCCCTCCCCATCTGTAATCGCCGTCATGGCCGAAATCTTAAGAAGAAACAATCGGCAAAAGCTGCTCGTCTCTCACACATGCAATTTCCTTTTTTTTTTTTTTGCAGTGAAGCACTCTTCTAACCAGCATTCTCGATCCGAGCGAGTAACTTTTGTTATTCAACAAGAGTAACACATGTGGCCACCCTTTATATTTCAGTTCTCATGAAAAAAAGTTTAACCGCTATGTCTATAGCGACCCTCTAGCCAGACAGGTCGAGATACTTGGAGCTGACTTAAAGCTGATTTCCAGTCCGTACTGCGCAGTCTCAGCGGTCTAATGTTTGTGAGGCTCACAAACATTAGAGGCAAATCGATGTTATTCGTTACGAACTGCTTACCTTATCTTCGAGGCGCATTTAAATTCTTTCTCCAATAGTTTCCTTGAGTTTTACAGCTTTGAAGTTTTTTCATCAAGTGATATCAGAAAGAATGAAGCATAAAGCTTCGCATCGGAAAATGGCGGTTGACATGAAACTTTGAATTTACTTCATGTAAGTAGATGCGAAATGCTACATTTTGTGACGTCTTACATGAAACAAAACAGAATTCGTAAACAAACTCTCGAGAGTGCGCAGAACGGACTGGAAATCATCTTTAAAAGATCGCTGCCTCGGAGAAAAGAATGCAGCATCCAAAAACACAAACAGGAAGAATAGTGGCTGAGGGAATTAACTTCAGTGATCGTGCTCGTTAAAATTACTTGACTATTTTTTTCTGTCGGTGATCAAGAGGACTAGAGCAATTGGATCAACCGGATGTTTAAATTGAGAGCAGAGAAGCATTTTTCCTGGACTGCAAAACAGTCGTAATTTTTTTTTGGCGACCGCGAGCGAAGCAGTCAATATTCGAACGAAAGGGTGTACGAGGCTCGCGCGCTTCACACGCGAGGTCTGCACGCTTACGCCCTTCGGGCATGTGAGGCTCGAGCGCTTCACACGCCCTGGTGTTTGCTGAATTTTTTGACGGCTGGCTTAGGTCTCAAAAATATCCATATCAAAGAAAGTGCTTTTTGATAGGGCTCGCAAATTGTTTTTCTTTTTCTTTTTTTTCAAGCATATTATTTTCACTACTTTCCGTTGCCACTCTGTATGGCATAAGCCTCTAGATCATTGAGTAATACAATATAAAGTGATGCTATCTTTTTCTCATGTTTTTCCGTTAAACTGAGAGAGAATTCAGTAGTTGCAAATTTTACCTGTAGTCGATATGAACGTAGTGTGTTCCTCTCAATTAGAACATCTGCTCGTTTGTTTTTCAGAACACTCCTAGCCGAATTAAATTAAACATGACAAGTTTCGTATCGAGTTATGTTAAGGACGCATACTTGCAATTGACGGACGGATAAAAAAAATCTTGTATCCACACAAACGTTTTAAAAACTCTATTATATACGAAAAAGCCAAGAATTTCATGGGAATCGATTATAATAAGATGATAAACTGACACCTGGTAGGCGGCTTATTGACTTGTTGAATGAATGTGCAGAATTAATATTCATTTAGTATTATAGCCAGACATTGGTCGAAATGATCGTAAACAAACATTACACCTAAGAGGGTCCCCAATAGGTTTTTCGGGATCCGGGATTTGGCTTATTTCAAGGCCGGGATTCGGGATTTTGAAGGAAAAGTGCGACGAGATTCGGGATTGTAATTATGACCGGGACACGGGATTTAGCGATTTTAACAGGCGGGAATCGGGAAATGTAGCTTTAAGGAAACCGAGATTCGGGAATTCCAGGGACTGAAAAAATTTAGAAATGAAAAAAACGATGTGGGCAGCATGCAGCAACAATTCATGATCTTGTACAACTGAATTTATTAATCAAACGGTTTCGTCTGCTAGTGAGACTTCGCCAGGATTAAACCGTAAAGCTCGGATACAGAAAATGGAACTTATTTTACACTAAATCTTTGTAGTACGAAGTATCAGAGCTTCTACTATAGGGTGTCAACAACAGAACACCCACAAGAAATACGTGCAGGATATGACTAAAATCCTGCGCTAGAAAAGGTGCAATGTAAGCGGCGCTCACGGATTTAACATTTCGGAAGAACTGTTCGCTTCAATCATTAGCAGAATTATAATTTAATTGCAGCGAAATGCTAAAGAAGCTCCTAGATGATAGCAATCATCAAAAAAACTTTTCGCATTAATTTAGCCATAGGTGACCAAAGCGTACTATTAGAGGTTCTCTGTTTTCCTTTGAAAGCTACAATACAGTGACGCGTACTCTTTATACGCGTCAAAATCGTTCCAATGGCTTACAGAAGCGTTTCGGCGACATAAAAAGGACACCACTTAGAGAGGTTTCGAACTTTATCGTAGCTTTTCCAAGGAAAACAGAAATAGTTTTCGTATGAAATTTAAAATCATACAGGCTCTTATTTCAACCTCGAGCTCTTATAGTTCGCTTTGGTTACCGGTGATTCTGGCATTTTGTGCCGGAACATGCAGCACTGGTTAAACTGGAGTCGACAAGAGTGTATGTTTCATTATCTGCTAAGCACAATTGTACTCGATTTTATGGAATTTCCAGATGAACCGTTGCCATGGCTGAAAATTGTAAATGAGCAAACTGTCTTCTGAGTTGCGATTGACGCTGACTTGCCATATGTGTAGTGAATTTACCGTGGTACGTCGTGAGATGTACCCTTAATGCTCTTCTTTGATCGCTATTATTTCCGAGAGACACTTTTTTCGAAGATCGAAGTGATCCGCAAGGCAGGCGTTATCGAAAAAAAGAGGCAAAACAGAAAAAAAGAAAAAAGACACGAGCTATAAAAGACCATAAAAATGACTGATTGACTGACGCAACTCGTTTAAAACTACCCATGAAAAGCAAATGAACTAGATCATCGTTCAGTTTAGTGCAGAGAGATACAGCTAATTGAACCTAATAGTCAGTGCTTGGGTCTGCTGGGTCTGCTGTGAGGGACTGGTCTGGAACGGAACTTCAAGGATCGTTTTTGTTGAGGTAAGGACTTAAGAAAATATGACCGGGATCGGGATTAGCCGGTAGAAACCGTCGGGATTACGGGATTGAGGGAAAATTCCGGTCGGGATGGCGGGATTGAAGAACCCTATTGGGGACCCTCACCTAACTTGAATATAAAAACCTATTAACTAGGGAAAGTTTGGGTGGCATAAGTTAATTAAGTGGGCGATTGATCTCTTGGTCGCTCGATCGATGAATCAAACAATCATTCAAATATATAACGTAGTAAATCTCTTTCACAAGCTGAAACAACCCTCATGACAGTAGATATATGAGCTCAGAGCTTTTCCTATACAGTAGCCTATAAAACGTAGCCAAAATGTTCCATGATCACCTTCCACATCATAACGTATTAATTATTAATTAAAGAAAATTGACATTAATTTATCCAGGTACCGGTAAATTTCAGAAAATTGAGTCTTCAGTTCCTATATAAGATGCTTGTACATTTAAAATGAACTGACAAGAGCCTTTGATACAGTCTTAACGAAAGGCACTTATCAGGTAAAGTGATCTGCATTCATTACATGTCTCGATAGATGACACAGGGATGCGTCTGTTTATGGCATTTGGTCCCATCCCTCTCCTCCCCCCATTTCCCTTTTTCTTCAGCTGCTATCACCTTATTACGCTTCTGTCGTGTTGTTGGGTATGTTTAAATATTTCCTCTTTCCTGTTTGCTGCGATTATTTTATTGCTTGAAGTTCCCTCGTATTTTATCTCATGGAATATTCAGGTGAGTATGATATTTCTTTACATCTCGCAAGCAAATGCTAAGGTACAGAAAATTTTCTGCGCTTTGAATTTGTAGAAACGCAAGGGGAAGTATAGGAAAGTAAGAAATGTTTGCCAACAAGAGGTCGTTACCGACTGTTTTAACAATTTTTTCGTGTTCTCCCAAACTTGCACGAGTTATAGAAACACAGCTTCAAGATCATGTTCCTCTTTTCTGAGTATGATCTTTATTACTTGATTCAGAGAATTTACAGTCGCTTTGGAGCACACCAGTCTCTGTAAAGCGAAACATATGGCAATGGAAAAATTAAGTAGAAAAGTTTTTTTTTTTAATATCCAAGGCTTTATAATTTCAAGGTTTTAAGGGGATACTGTCGGCCGGCTGATTATGGAAAGTTATAGTTTCTAATTTTCGCTACGAATGCCACCAAATACACTAACAAACTGGATAAACAGTCAGAGACTGTACAGAGCAATATGAAACGAAAAATTTCACCGCCATGCCTATAGCGACCTTCTAGCCAGAGAGGTCGAAATTCCAAGGGCTGACCAAAAAGATGGCTGCCTCAGAAGGAAGAATGCAGCATCCAAAAACACAAACAGGAAGAGTAGTGGCTGAAGGAATTATCTTCAGTGATCGTGCTCGTTAAACTCGAGGTCTTTAATTACTTGACTATTTTTTTTTTTCTGTCGATGATCTAGAGGACTAGAGAAATCGGATCAACCGGATGTTTAAATCGAGAGCAGAGAAGCACTTTTCCTAGACTGCAAAACAGCCGTATTTTTTGCGAACGCGAGCGACGCAGTCAATATTCGAAAGGCCCAACGAGTGTGCGAGGCTCACGCGCTTCACACGCGAGGTCTATATGCTTACACCCTACGGGCGTGAGTGGCTTGCGCGCCTCAGACGCCCTGCGTTTGCTGCATTTTGTTGACGGCTGGCTTAGGTCTCAAAAATATCCATATCAAAGAAAGTGCTTTTTTGATAGGGATCGTAAATTGTTTTTCTTTTTTTGCTGAAGCATATTGCCACTCTGTATGGCACGAAAGAGGGCGGCAGTATGTTTTCTGACCGCTGTCGGGCCAGTGATTATCAAAACAGCTGACCGAAAGACTATCATGAACTATCATAAGCGTTGTCAAACGAGAAAAACTATCATCGACTATCTTCAACTATCATTCAGTTTGAGCTTGTTCAAATTCTTCATGATAGTCGATGATAGTTTTTCTCGTTTGACAACGCTTATGATAGTTCATGATAGTCTTTCGGTCAGCTGTTTTGATAATCACTGGCCCGACAGCCCACTGAGTATGGCACGAGCCTGTAGATCATTGAGTAATGCAATATAAAGTACGTGCAATCTTTTTCTCATGTTCTTCCGTTAAACGGAGAGAGAATTCAGTAGTTGCAATTTTTACCTGTAGTCGCTATGAACGTAGTTCCCCTCACTTAGAACATCTGCTCGTTTGTTTTTTAGAACACTGCTAGCCGAATTGAATTAAACATGACAAGTTTCGTTTCGAGTTATGTTAAGGACGCATACTTGTAATTGACGGACGGATAAAAAAATCTTGTATCTACACAAACGTTTAACTCTATTCTATACGAAAAAGCCAAGAATTTCACGAGAATCGATTATAATAAGTTGAATAAACTGACACCTGGTAAGCGGCTTATTGACTCGTTGAATGAATGTACAGAATTAATATTCATTCAGTATTATAGCCAGACATTTGTCGAAATGATCGTAAACAAACATTACACCTAACTTGAATATAAAAACCTATTAACTGGGGAAAATTTGGATGGTATAAGTTAATTAAGTGGGCGATTGATCTCTTGGTCGCTCGATCGATGAATCAAACAATCATTCAAATATATAACGTAGTAAATCTCTTATCACAAGAAACAACCCTCATTAGAGTAGATATATGAGCTCAGAGCTTTTCCCATACACTAGCCCATAAAACGTAGCCAAAATGTTCCATGATCACCTTCCAAACCATAACGTGTTAATTATTAATTAAGGAAAATTGACATTAATTTATCCAAGTACCGGTAAAGATCACAAAATTGAGTCTTAAGTTCCTATATAAGATGCTTGTACATTTGTTTAAAAGGAACTGACCAGAGCCTTTGATACAGTCTTAACGAAAGGCACTTACCAGGTTAAAGTGATCTGCATTCGGCGCAACATGTCTCGATAGATGACACATCAGCTCTCCTCCCTCCATTTCCCTTTTTCTTCAGCTGCTGTCAGCTTATTACGCTTCTGTCGTGTTGTTGGGTATGTTTATATTTTTTCCGCTTTCCTGTTTGTTGCGATTATTTTATTGCTTGAAGTTCCCTCGTATTTTATCTCATGGAATATTCAGGTGAGTATGATATTTCTTTACATCTCGCAAGCAAATGCTAAGGTAGAGAAAATTTTCTGCGCTTTCAATTTGTAGAATTGTAGTTGGAAGTATAGGAAAGTAAGAAATGTTATGCCAACAAGAGTGCATGTTCTTCCAAACTTGCATGAGTCATAGAAACACAGCTTCAAGTTCTTGTTCCTCTTTTTTAGTATGATCTTTATTACCCGATTCCGAGAATTTACAGTCGCTTTGGAGCACACCAGTCTCTGTAAAGCGAAACATATGGCGATGGAAAAATTAAGTAGAAAAGTTTTTTTTTTTTTTTTTAAATATCCAAGGCTTTGTAATTTCAAGGTTTTAAGGGAATACTGTCGGCCGGCTGATTATGGAAAGTTATAGTTTCTAATTTTCGCTACGAATGCCACCAAATACACTAACAAACTGGATAAACAGTCAGAGACTGTACAGAGCAAAATAGAACAAGTATTTTGGGGAAGAAGCTGGATTTTAAGGATGGAGGTGAATTACGGTTGACTTTACGACAGGATATCCAGAAATTCGATCGAAATCAGTTGCCATTCCACTGAAATTTTATCTTCGAGTCCTTGTTTTAACCTTTTATTCGGGAAACTATCACTCAGACCTTTCAATTAGAAACTGATGATTAGAAGATTTGAAATAAGTAGCCCCGGAAAATAATCATAAGTAAGTTTAAGTTTTTGTTAAATGGCGAGTTTTTCATCAATCTGACATATTTTTCATGAATCAAATCATTTTGTGATATAAATAATCTGATTTCAAATTTCATTTGAGCCAGTCGTTGGCCCATTGCATCAGATATCCCATCTCTGATTTTTTTTCTCATGACTTCTCGTCATAATTTATTATAGCGATTTATATTATATAAATTTATAATCACGAAAATGAGGCCATCGTGACTGAAAAGTGACTCCGACGGAAAATGCTGCAAAACACCCATTTACCTAACTACTCAGTACTGTCCATCGAAGACGCGAATCAACAGGTTAGAAGCGGTATCAATTAAAATCTCTGACTAGAAAAATCTCCTAAATGATGAACAGAGGAACAATAATCGTAAGATATATAGATTGGAGAATGTCTGCTATAAATTAAACAAAAAGTTGGTACGATTGATATCAGCAGGGAATGCTTCAGGTGGACTTTGACGATCTTCGCGGCTCCTCGGACGACCTTTCCTAACCGTTTCTAATCTTCGTATTTCTTGCATTTTCTTTATTAGGCACTTGCAACTACTTGACTGAAGAATTGCATGAAAAATGCACCCTCCTGAAGAATCACTACGTAATTTTTGCAAGTGTGGCATTGCATTCAAATTCGTGTTCATTTCCATTGCAAGAAACATTACCGTGACCACCTCCCCCACCTAAAGAACCGATTTAAACGAGCTGGAATGTCAGCTATTGACAAAACCTATTGCAAAAGTCGATCGAATTTCTGGATATCCTGTCATAAAGTCAACCGTAATTCACCTCCATCTTTAAAATCCAGCTTTTTCCCCAAAACCAAATAACTTACCTTACTCTTTTAGCCAGTTCACTTATAGAATTTTTGCTTCGACAAATGGGCGGACAGAGATATTCAACGGCTGCATGCGACTGTTTTCAAGCTTTTCTTGGAAAAAACGTCTTCAATTCGTCATTCATGTACATGCTGCATGCCCGTGTCTTTGTCGCTCAAAGCTGGCACTTCTTCCGTCTATCCTTGATTTCGAAGCAAGAAAAGTTTATTCTTGACTCAAGCGTTGTAAATATTGATCGTAAACGTGCATTTCACTGCTTCAAGCAACTAACACCAAACAATGGATACCGTCGAAAAAGTTGCGCCAAAGAAAAACAGGAAATATTGCCAAAATACAGTACGACGCAGTGCAATGCAATGTTATACAATACTTTGTCTTTAATTATACAAGTAAGACAAAAAGTCTCGTTCATTATGTGTAATCTCCGTCATGGTAGAAATTTCAAAAAGAAGCAATCGGCAAAAGCTGGTCGACTCACGCACATACGATTTCCGTTTTTTGTGAAACACAATTCTAACCACCGCCATTCTCTCGATCTAAGAGAGTAACATGTTATTTGTTATTCACCAAGAATAACGCATGTGACAACCCTCTATTTTAGTTCAGCTCTGATTAACTGATGAAACAAAAAAAACCGAAAAATTTCACCGCCATGCCTATAGCGACCTTCTAGCCAGGGAGGTCGAAATTCCAAGGGCTGACCAAAAAGATGGCTGCCTCAGAAGGAAGAATGCAGCATCCAAAAACACAAACAGGAAGAGTAGTGGCTGAAGGAATTATCTTCAGTGATCGTGCTCGTTAAACTCGAGGTCTTTAATTACTTGACTATTTTTTTTTTCGGTCGATGATCTAGAGGACTAGAGCAATCGGATCAACCGGATGTTTAAATAGAGAGCAGAGAAGCACTTTTCCTAGACTGTAAAACAGCCGTATTTTTTGCGAACGCGAGCGACGCAGTTAATATTCGAAAGCCCAACGGGTGTGCGAGGCTCGCGCGCTTCACTCGCGCCTCAGACGCCCGGCGTTTGCTGTATTTTGTTGACGGTTGGCTTAGGTCTCAAAAATATCCATATCAAAGAAAGTGCTTTTTTGATAGGGATCGTAAATTGTTTTTCTTTTCTTTTTTCTGAAGCATATTGCCACTCTGTATGGCACGAGCCTGCAGATCATCGAGTAATGCAATATAAAGTACATGCTATCTTTTTCTCATGTTTTTCCGTTAAACGAAGAGATAATTCAGTAGTTGCAAATTTTACCTGTCGTCGCTATGAACGTAGTTCATCTCAGTTAGAACATCTGCTCGTTTGTTTTTGAGAACACTGCTCGCCGAATTGAATTAAACATAACAAATTTCGGATCGAGTTATGTTAAGGACGC
>JAHPZR010002673.1:22500-26600 GCA_019787425.1 Platygyra sinensis
TTTGAACCCGCCAAAAAGTCACAAATTAGTTACGATCTCAGGTGTGGTGAAAAACACCCAAAATTTAGTTGCTCGCAACTTATCATAAACTTCGCTCTGTTCAATCCGTATCACAATAAGACTCCAGTTTGAGCCTAAAGATTTATTGTTGAGAGATTTGCAAGGTTTTCGAGACCAGTTATACTCCTGTGGGTTAATTTTCAAGGCCATCACGAGCCGCTTAAAGTCACTAAAATTCGCTTCCTTGAAATTGTGCACACTTTTTCAAGCCGCATTTCTGTACCCGGTGAAACACCGTAACACCTTAAACTCTGACATGCCAACAACAACAACAACAACAACAACAACAACAACAACAACAGAAATCTTTATTTACACTATTCAGGTACAAAGGAGAAATAAGACAAGAAAAGGAACTAGAGAAAACGAAATGATAGAAATTATATAACTATATGTACAATGTTTTGAATCAGTGCAGTACAACAGCCAAAAGAGCAAAGCTTCCGGGTTGGCTGCTGCTTACAAGTAAAGAAAAGAACAAAGAAACCAAAATAATGACTAACACTAAACTAATTCACAAGGCGAGAAGTGAAAACGGGACGGAGATGACTCTTTACTATCAGTAAAAAAACATACAACGAATGCATTTATTTTGAAAACAACATAACTTGTTTAAATTTGATGGATAAGTATTTCCCCACATTACAACTGCATAATTAAATAAGGGTATTTCAGTGTATAATAAAGTTGCTTGAAAACATGCACACTCAGCTAGTGTCTTAATTCCGTGGGATGCCTGTGGCAGGCCACGGTAAGGTTTCGGCTACGTTTCTTTTTCATCGTCGACGCAAAACGGCAAATTTGATTGACAATGAAATCCACATGACAGCTGAAAGTATTTTTATTTCCAAACATTGTGCGATTCTGCCAGTCTGGCAAGGATATGTAATTTCCAAGCATTCTACGACTCTGGCAAAGAGCATTCTGCGATTCTGGCAAGGCTACTTTTAAAATAGAGGGAATGGGGAATCGAGGGAATGGGGAATCGAGGGAATGTTTAAAATCGGGAATCTTTAAGACGGGGAATCTGTAAAAGGGGAATCTATAAAAGCGTAAATCTTTAAAATAGGGGAATCTCCAAAAGCGGGAATCTTTAAAACAGGGAATCTTTAAAAGCAAGAATCTTGAAAATGGGGAATCCTTAAAAGCGGGAATCATTAAAACGGAGAATCTTTAAAAGTGGAAATCTTTAAAATGAGGAAGTTTCAGTTCTTATGGCCTGTGAACATGCTCTGCAGTGGGAAAACGATAAAATACCTTTTGATAAATGTTTTTGAAAACCAGGTAAAGTTATTATTAGTAGAGGAAATAGGAGCCGGAGGGAAGGAAACTCTGCTCGCACAGTAATTTTTCCGGCTACGCTGTTTTCCCAGTCTACAAACACACTGACAGTTTCTTCAACACTTCCTACTGTGATTTCTATGGCTTATCTGGCTGACTAATCGTGGCACTCTACTTAACTTCATAATTCATTCCAATGCTACGCTCCCTTTCCAAAGCATCCTACGGAATCGCCCTTAGGCGTTTATGCAGGGGTAATTTGATCTTTTCAATAGGCCCTTTGCAGCTAAGCCATCACGTGACCTACTTTTCATAAAATTATGGGCTATAATTTATTAAATGCCATAAATGGAGGAAGCATGTCGAAAATATCAAAATGGCTAAGTTTGAGGTCCCCATCATTAATAAGTGAGATTTTATGACAGTCTGAACTTTGAAAAGAATAAGAAGATTTGTATGGAAAAAGTTGTTGGAGAGCAAGACCTTGCTCTCCAACAACATTTTCCATACAAATCCTCTAAATTTTCCGAAATTCGAACTGTCGTATAAACTTACTCTTAAATGCCAGCCTCAAAATTGGCCATTTTGCTATTTTCGATGCGCTCTTTCCATTTTTGACATTCTTCAAGTTATAGCCCTTACTATAAAAAATTTCTTCTGAAAAATTTGGTCACATGACCCCAGCTGCAAAGGGCCTATTCAAGCGATGGACTATCTAGACACCAAGGTACTGTTAATGCAAGCCTTCCGCTCATTGTTAAAGCTGGTAATAAAATTATTTTAGGGCTTTTCATCAGCGCTGAGTACTAACGCTCTCAAAATCGTGAAATTCACAACACTAACCTGCTAGAAAACGAAGACAATTGGCAAGTGCCTCTGATCAGATAACCAAAAGTAATGTGAAAATGTCTAATTGCATTTGACTTTGACAGTATTTGGACTTAAACAATGATTTAAAGTCATTTTTAGCTTACTTTCTCTGCGCTGTTACGTTCAAATATTTTAAAGCACTGGTGTATTCAGAATCCTACACGATAGCCCGATGTTACGAGTGTGCGAGTGCGCAAAGTCGTTGTTGACATTCAACTAATTACTCCAAGATAACTCGCCCCATTCCTATCCCTTGTTCTGAAACAGCAATATATCAAAAAGCGAAATGCTTATGTTCTGTCCTCCACGCTCGTACTGAAATCCTGAGAGACTGGTGAAATGCAATGGCCTCTGAGGTCGACGAAATTGTCTCTCACGCAACGGTCAATTCATAGGAATTTTGTCACGCGTTGCCAAATAATGAATCAAAAGACATACCCTACCCAATTTTTCTGGAAGTACCCCCCGGGAAAAGGTTACAGGTTCATGGCGGATTGGTCGAAAACCAAAGGCCTACACAAGCTTTGTTCCGTATTATTATTAAAGGTTTATTAATTTGACATAAAAATTTGGAAACTTTGTAATTGTTTCTCTTTTACTGATGTATCGAACCAATATTTATTATAACATAGCTACCAGAGCCGCGCAATCAAATTTAGCCTGGCAAACAGAGGCGAAAGCGAGGCGAGCGCGAGTTGCGTGAGAGGGGAGGATCGCTAAAAAATCCCGCCTGTCCCGCATACCATTGTTCAAGCTCTTCCGTCCCCAGACACACCCTAAATGACCAGCCAATCACAGTGTTGTGATCACAGCGCGTTGCGGGACAAATCTACAGGCAAAACTTCCAAGGTCTTGTTCTTATCGCTAAAACGGATCGGAGAGATTACTTCTTTGGGACTTAAATAGAAAGGAAAAACACAAATCAATGTTTAAAAGTGCCCTCAGAATGGAATATTAGGCAGTGCAGAGTTCTCTCAAACCTTTCTGGTGGAATAATTTCCCCTTCAACAGCCTCGAATAACCTTACGATCTGTGTACTTTGAGATCGAGTTTGATAACGAATCGCTGGACTTACGAAAACCAAAATGGTAATGTATAGTAATACTACAAACTTGAATTCAACTTTCGGAACGACTGGTAAGGCCACGGCCGATAAAATGACTGCCAAAGTTATCGGTAAACTCAAGCTTCCGCTTTAGCGAACACGTCTGCGAAACTTCTTGTCCCATTTCTTTCCTTTGGTTACCTTTTTTTGGGAATTTAAGGTTTTAAATTGAACAGTATTTTTGTGCGCTGAATTTCTGAATAATTAATTTACGGCGACCTCTGCGGTTTGTTTGTTTAGTTTATTCGCTTCGTTAAAATATGGATTTTTGACGGTCTTATTCAGCCACTACAGAACCCTTGAGAGAAGAACTAAGTAGGCACTAATTTAACATAGTCTAAATACGATTTATCTCAAAATAATTGGCTTGTTTCTTTGTCATCTTTTTGATTTACACCCGGGAATTTACAACTTTCATCTTTCATTCGTTGCACTTTATTATTTTGTCACGCGCTGCGCGGCGAAGAAACTATCAGAATTGGTTTTAATAATGCCTTTCGCTCTTAAATTCCCATGTTTTCTCCAATGTTATTTCCTTTAGTTAAAAACAATAAAGGGAAATTCTGTTTGATTCAGTTTCGTTTTGTCCTTCGAACAGTCCGAAGTCAATAACTAACTCATTTAATTTTGCTCATTCAATTTTCTTGGCTTTTGTCGCAGGGAATTAGGGATGGGTCGCAAGCAATTTCATGCAGGTAAAGAAGGCCAAGAGGCAACTTCGGAAATACACGAAGAGCTACAGGGAGCAGAGGAGTCCAATTGGACCGTATTTCCAGCTAAATTC
>JAHPZR010002674.1:0-27500 GCA_019787425.1 Platygyra sinensis
CTAACCACTGCCATTCTCGACTGTTATTGTGGTTGTTCACCAAGAATAACACATGTGGACACCTATTTTGTTTCAGTTCTTGATTAACCAATACAAAATAGAAGAATAGCAAAATTTAACCGCTGTGCCTATAGTGATCTCTAGCCAGACCCTATAAGATCGCGACCTCAGAGGGAGAGACCAAACAGCAAGAATAAGTGGCTATAGTGGCTTGATGGTAATTATGTAAATTATTTTAAGTTTGAAGTAAGGTTACTCAATTTAGTTACCTCGTAGTTAAATTGATTGCCCATGTTTATGGTGAATTGGTTAGTAAATTAGTAGTTAGAAGTGTGGTTGATTAATTTAGTAGCTTAAACAGTTGGTTATAAAATTAATCAAGTCAACTGATTGTTCAGCGATAAATTGCTGATTAAAAACTGGTGTTAGCAGAGACTTTTAATCATTCCATGGAAATGTTGTCCTATACTGTTCATGTATACTCGCAGATCAGGACCACTTTCTGAGTTTTCCATGGAAATATAAATAATGCAGAATAGTTTTGAAAGTGATTAATCATCGCCATAGCTCAGAGGCGTCTTCAGAGAGTCTGTTTTAAAAGACAAAGCATGCCAGTTGATCGACTCAAGGCTTTCATACAGGATGTCCATAATTTGTGAATGGTGTTCCACATGTTAGGCCTATCTCGACTCCAAGGCGTTTCGAGGCTCAGGCTAGCGCCTTTTATGGTGATTGGCAAATTTGTGAGTCCTTTTTGTAGTTTTCTCGGGATGAGGGTTTCCGAGAGTCCGTGGAATGTCCGCAAGAAGCTATGGAAACGGGCTCAAGTAAACCCTAAAAAGGGAGTAGACCCCAAGTCAACTCCCAGAAACTCAGAATCCGCAAAGAAACTGGACAGGACTCATATCCAACCGGTTCCGCGTGAAGAACTCATCGACCGAAAATCCAGAAACCTCGACACACGCATTCGAACTGAAAATACCGGGAAGACCCCATATGAGGCTCAACATAATTTCCAAGCACCGTTAAACTACGGGACCCCATCCTGAAAGAAGATCAGTACCGGAGAGACATAGGGGAAGAAAAATATAAGAGGGCATACGAAATTACGAGTTATGCGGGATTCCCAGCGTACCACATGACAGAATTTCATGACGACTGGAGCGCAGCTGTGAAATGCCGCCACGAGTGCTCACAGTATACGCGCCTGGTCGAAGCGTGCTCGTGATCACATCGACATCTAAATATGATTACAGGAGACCCTCAACGAACTGTGTGTGAAACCTTCTACCTCGGCATATCCGAAAACCAACAGGGTGCTGTCGCCCGGGTAGCACGTGATTACCTATGTTTAGGACAGTGGATTGACTACATACAGAACTAAGTGGCAGAGTAATTTTCAAACAAATGACAGTAACGTGACTGGGGAGCTGATACTGGATATAACCTATGCTCTGATTACCGATGCTACCTCGAGCAGAAAGCGAGTACTCTGACTGGACATACAAAAGCTAACTGCGTAATAGACTAATTAGTATCATTCAGTTACTGTAAGTTAGCTCGCTTAGTCTACATAGATAAGAGTAATTGTGTCTAGAAATCGTAACTACACTGCTATTATTCAGTTTGCATAAACGTGCCGCAATGAAAATTGTTAAAAACAACGTAGGTTATTGTCTTTTTATCTCTTTTTTTAGTATCTCATCATCGTTCAGGCACAACGTGGGAGCTGTGGTTGGCGGACAGCATCAAATTATTTTTGCATGTATGTGCTAAGAGCACCCATCAGCAGGCGAGCCTGCTGACTCATCGCTAAAGAGATGTCACATCCTTGCGTCTGCTGTTGTAAGGACGTCGTACTGGAATGTTTTATAATGATGCTCCAAGAAGAAAGTAATGAACGCCTGTAACATAATAGCATGGCTATTTTAATTCAAATTGGACAACGTGGGACTGTTAATAACAGACAATCGGCAATGCTACAAGAGTGAGCCATTTGGCTTAGGTGTGGCCGTTGTCACTTCGATCACGCGACTACCAGGACAGAGTAAATATTTAGGAGAAAATACTTGATAAATCAAACTTTCTGGAATGGAGTGAATGAACAGCTACTAAAAGTATCATCACCAGCAGAAGAAAAGCACCCTTTGCAAACTTGGGGGGGGGGGGGGGGGGGGGCACAAAATCGGCGCCGGAGCGGGTGTTTTTTGGGATTTCCTTCTCTCCACTTGTAAGCTTAGCTTGTTGCAATTGAAAGACTTGACAATGTACCGTCAAAAGCCACTAAATGTGGTAGCTCACAATGGTGTATGCTTCGTTTGTATCTCCTCGGGAGTATTGACGTCTCATGCGTGCAAGGAGAACACGCAACCATCAACAGACTAGTAGAAGCGGCATCAATTAAAATCTCTGATTAGATAAAGTTTCCGAAAAGATGCACAAAGTGTAACAAGAACCGAAGTACATACAATAACCATAAAATATATAGATTGGAGAATGTTTTGCTATAAATTAAACAAAAAGTTAGGTACGAGTGATAAAATCAGCAGGAATGCGTCGGTGCGTACTGTAAATTTGCCAGATTCGTCGCACGCTCCGTCGGGACGGTCCTTTCCTAGCCAGTACCTAGCCGTTGGTAATCTTCGTATTTCTAGCATTTTTTCTTTAAAATGCGCTTACAGACTTTTACTTGAAATAAGCATAGCATGGACGAAATGCACCCTCCTGAAGAATACTAACACGCAATTATTTGCGAATTGGTGGTATTAGTCATTGCGTTCAGATTCGCGGTTCATCCTTCGCCAAGAAACGCGAACTGTGCGCCACTTGCCCTGCAAGTGACGGTAAACGTATATTTAACTTATCAAAAGCAGTTTTTGCTACAGTTAGGGTTCTGTAAGGGAATATCTAAATGCATCTACGGGAATGTGTTTTGTTTCATCTGATAGTTGCCACGGTGAGACAAATTTTTCTGTCGTAGATAGAAAAGCTCGATCCATATTATCAAGCATAAAATTTTTCTGCTAATACTTCGGTATTCGGTCCAAGTCCGAACTATTATCGTAGAAAGAATCGTTCACCTTTGATGCGGACGTTTTTTTCTCGGTGTGGACCGGTCTGATCGAAATGGACTGTTTCATTAACCATTTTCTCTCCATTCTTAATCACATTGTTCCGCGCTTTTCAGTGTTTTCCATTTCCAAAAGGAGAAAACACCTATTCATTGGTAGCTTTTATGGATCATGTTGTTACAGCCGATCTATCGTTTGTTACTTTTATCATCCAAATGCTGTTACAAATAAGGTCTATATAGCTCTATCCACGCCAAGTGATGTTTTGGCTGTTAAGTAACTGTTTTGAAATCATAAGGTATTTCTGGAACGGTCTGAAACGGACGCAGTGCAATGCAATGTTATAACGAATACTTGTTATTTAAATTAAATACCATGTCACGAGGTCTCAGTTTTCACGAAGCATAACACTAAGACCGTACACATGTTAAACTTGTGACAATACTAAGGTCCTGTTCATCCCCATCTGTAATGCAATCATGGCGACGAAACCTTACATAACAAACATCGCGCAATTACCGCTATGTCTGCGTGTCTACACAGCCACATGCAATTTCCTTTTTTATCATAGTGGTGGCAAGCAGCTCTTCTAACCAGCATTCTCGATCCGAGCGAGTACCTTTTGGTAAGTATAGACAAACAAGAGTAACACAGTGTGTGGGACCACCCTTATATTTTCAGGATTTCTGGGGAAACAAAATGTTACACCGCTATTGACCTATAGCGGACCGGCTCTCGGCCGACCGTGTGGGAGATACATTCTGGAGAGGGGCATGACTTGACAACGATCGCTGCGCCTCATGAAGCAGAGAGCTATGCTCCAGTCATCCTAAAGACCACAACAACGGCTACAAAGAATACAGTGGCTGTGCTGGGAATTGCTAACTTCGGTGGATCGTGTGCTCGTTGTAAACCTTCGAGGTGTGTTTTAAACACCTCCGATTTGTAAAAACGCAGCACGATCACTGGGAAAACGGGAAGAATATAATCAAGGTAGCTTAAAATTACTTGACTTGATATTTTTTCTGGATCGGGTATCAAGAAGGACTATAACAATTGGATCAACCGTGTGGATGTTTAAATCGAGAGCGAGGTAGAGTAGCTTTTTTCCCGGAGCGCGATGGTGCAAAACATGTCGTATTTTTAATTTTTTGTCGGGAACGCCACATCGGTCAAGTGCAGTCAATATTCAACGTAAAAATGTGTTGGTCCCGTAGGGGTTCGTGCGAGCTTCCGACGCTGTCAACTACGATGGGAAACCCTGAGGTCTGCTAGCGCTTACAGCCCCTCGGAGGTGCAATGTGAGGGACTACGTGAGCTGCTGATCAACACGGGGGACCTGATGTGTTGTTTGCTAAGTGAAATTTTGTTGACAGGCTGGCTTAGTCTGCAAAATACATACAGTCAGTCTAGATTGTCTTTTGTGTATACAGGGCTCGTCAACTTGTGGGTTCATTCTTTTTTTCGTTTTTTAGTTGTGGTCATATCACAAGCATATTATTATTCACTACTAAAGGCTCCCGTGTGCCGACATCTTTCATGGCAGAAGAACAGTCGCGCAGTCAAATCATGTGAGTAATGCAGTATCATAAGCGTAAAATGTGCTATCTTTTTCTCATGTTTTATCCGTTGACTCACGGAGAGAGATTCTGTAGTTGCAATGTTATCCTGTAGTCCGACATTATGGAACGTAGTTTGCGCTCTGCTAGAGTTAAACATCTGCGTCGTTTGTTTTGTTTAGAACACGTGTGGTCGCTAAAAACTGCTGAATTATAGCAATTAAACGTGTGCTCAGCAAATTTCGTATCGCTGAGTAATCTGTTAAGGACGCAAAAAGCGTGCTAATTGAATGAACGGATTAAAAAATCTTGTATCCACGACAAACGTTTAAACTCTACTCTAATAAACACGAAAAAGCCAAGATTTCACGGTAATGCTGCTTATAATAAGATAAATAAACCTGACACTGTAGGCCGGCTTATTTGACTTGTTGAATAAATAATGCAGAATTCATATTCATTCCGTATTATAACCAGACATTTTGTCGAAATGGGGATCGTAAATAAACATTTACACACCTACTTGAAAATATAAAGAACCGATTAACGTAGGGGAAAGTTGGGTGGTATAAGTTAATTAAGTTGGGATTGATCTCAGTCCGATCGATCTGATGAATCAACAATCATTCAAATATAAAACGTCAAGTAATCTCTTCTCACAAGAAACGGAGAGTAGATATATGAGCTCATGAGCTTTTCTCACAACAGTAAGCTCTATAAAACGTTAGACAAAATGTTCCATTTATCACCTCTCACATCATAAACATATTAATGTATTAATTAAGGAAATTTGACATTAATTTATCCAGGTACCGTAAAGATCGAAAATTGAGTTCACTTCAGGTTTCTTATATAGTGCTTGTACATTTGTTTTAAAATGAAACTGACGAGGAGCCTTGTGTTTTTGTTGGTGTGGGGGGATACAGTCTTAGTCGAAAGGCGCTTCATCAAGGTAAAGTGATCTGGCATTCATTGCATGTCTCGATAGATGCACAGGATGTGTTTCAGTTTATGGCATTTGGTCCCATCCCTCTCCGCCCCCAACTTCCCTTTTTCTCAGCTGCTATCACACCTTATTACGCTTCTGTCGTGTTGTTGTTAGGTTTTATTTTTCCTCTCTTCCTGTTTTTGCTTGCGATTCTTTTATTTCTTGAAGTTCCTTCGTAGTTTATCTACATGGAATATTCAGGTGAGTATGATTTTCTTTACATCTCGCAAGCAAACATGCAAGGTACAGAAATTTTCTGCGCTTTGAATTTGAGAAACGTAAGTGGAAGTATAACGAAGTAAGAAATGTTTTTTGCCAACAGAGGTCGTAACCGGCTGTTTTAGACAATTTTTTTCGTGTTCTCCCACCTGCACGAACCATTTATACGACACACCGCTTTAAGGAGTGGTTCTGGTGCCACTACTTAATTGATTCAAACGGGTATTTGTTGCGCGGTTCACTGAATATGCGGAAAAGCAAATCATAACGAGTGCTATTGAAATCCGAAAAGAAATTTGGGGGTTACCACGCATTTTTCGAAGATAATTAATCAGCAATATTTGTAAAAAGCTTTAAAATACAAAGCAATGTATGGCGTTTTTTTCCCAATTGAAGCTTAATTATCTCTGAAAAATGCGTGGTTACCCCAATTTTCTTTTTGGATACCAAGAGCACTTGCTAATTCTACTTTCTCCGCATAGTTTTGAACCGCGCAAAAATATCCCTGTATTATAAGCACCACCCATAGGAAATCCGAGTATCTCGAGATGCGCAGACCGTATGCGCAATAACAATAGTAGGCACCGTCCCCTTAAGTTCGTGTTCCTCTTTTTTCTCGAGTATGATCTTTTATTACTTGATTCAGCTTTATTACTTGATTCAGAGAATTTACAGTCGCTTTGGAGCACAGCAGCCTCTGTAAAGCGAAACTTATGGCAATAGAAAAATTAAATAGGAAAGTTTTTTTAAATATCCAAGGCTTTGTAATTTCAAGGTTTTAAGGGTTATACCGTCGGCCGGCTGATTATGGAAAGTTATAGTTTCTAATTTTCCCTACGAATGCAACCAAATATACTAACAAACTGGATAAACAGTCAGAGACTGTACAGAGCAATATGAAACAAGTATTTTGGGGAAGAAGCTGGATTTTAAGGATGGAGGTGAATTACGGTTGACTTTATGACAGGATATCTAGAAATTCGATCGAAATCAGTTACCATTCCACTGAAATTTTATCTTCGAGTCCTTGTTTTAACCTTTTATTCGGGAAACTATCACTCAGACCTTTCAATTAGAAACTGATGAGTAGAAGATTTGAAATAAGTAGCCCTGGAAAATAATCATAAGTAAGTTTAAGTTTTTGTTAAATGGTGAGTTTTTCATCAATCTGACATATTTTTCATGGATCAAATCATTTTGTGATATGAATAACCTGATTTCAAATTTCATTTGAGCCAGTCGTTGGCCCATTGCATCAGATTTTCCAACTCTGATTTTTTCCTCGTGACTTCTCGTCATAATTTATTATAGCAATTTATATTATACAAATTTATAATCACGAAAATATCTCGCAATTGAGGCCACCGTGACTGAAAAGTGACTCCGACGGAAAATGCGGCAAAACACCCAGTTACCTAACTACTCAGTACTGTCCATCGAAGACGCGAATTAACAGGCTAGAAGCGGTATCAATTAAAATCTCTGACTAGAAATATCTCCTAAAAGATGAACAGAGGAACAATAATCATAAGATATATAGATTGGAGAATGTTTGCTATAAATTAAACAAAAAGTTGGTACGATTGAAATCAGCAGGGAATGCTTCGGGTTGACTTTGACGATCTTCGCGGATCCCCCAGGACGACCTTTCCTAATCGTTTCTAATCTTCGTATTTCTTGCATTTTCTTTAATAGGCACTTGCAACTACTTGACTAAAGAATTGCATGAAAAATGCACCCTCCTGAAGAATTACTACGTAATTTTTGCAAGTGTGGCATTGCATTCAAATTCGTGTTCATTTCCATTGCAGGAAACATTAACGTGACCACCTCCCCCACCTAAAGCACCGATTTAAACGAGCTGGTATGTCAGCTATTGACAAAACCTATTGCAAAAGTCGATCGAATTTCTGGATATCCTGTCATAAAGTTAACCGTAATTCACCTCCATCCTTAAAATACAGCTTTTTCCCCAAAACCAAATAACTTACCTTACTCTTTAAGCCAGTTCACTTATACAATTTTAGCTTCGACAAATGGGCGGACAGAGATATTCAACGGCTGCATGCGACTGTTTTCAAACTTTTCTTGGAAAAACGTCTTCAATTCGTCATTCATGTACATGCTGCCCGTGTCTTTGTCCCTCAAAGCTGGCACTTCTTCCGTCTATCCTTGATTTCGAAGTAAGAAAAGTTTATTCTTGACTAAAGCGTTGTAAATATTGATCGTAAACGTGCATTTCACTGCTTCAAGCAACTAACACCAAACAATGGATACCGTCGAAAAAAATTGCCGCCAAAAGAAAAACAGGAAATATTGCCAAAATACAGTACGACGCAGTGCAATGCAATGTTATACAATACTTTATCCTTAATTATACAAGTAAGACAAAAAGTCTCGTTCATTATGTGTAATCTCCGTCATGGTAGAAATTTCAAAAAGAAGCAATCGGCAAAAGCTGGTCGACTCACGCACATACGATTTCCTTTTTTTGTGAAACACTCTTCTAACCACCGCCATTCTCTCGATCTAAGAGAGTAACATGTTATTTGTTATTCACCAAGAATAACGCATGTGACCACCCTCTATTTTAGTTCAGCTCTGATTAACTGATGAAACAAAAAAAACGAAAAATTTCACCGCCATGCCTATAGCGACCTTCTAGCCAGGGAGGTCGAAATTCCAAGGGCTGACCAAAAAGATGGCTGCCTCAGAAGGAAGAATTCAGCATCCAAAAACACAAACAGGAAGAGTAGTGGCTGAAGGAATTATCTTCAGTGATCGTGCTCGTTAAACTCGAGGTCTTTAATTACTTGACTATTTTTTTTTTTGTCGATGATCTAGAGGACTAGAGCAATCGGATCAACCGGATGTTTAAATCGAGAGCAGAGAAGCACTTTTCCTAGACTGTAAAACAGTCGTATTTTTTGCGAACGCGAGCGACGCAGTTAATATTCGAAAGCCCAACGGGTGTGCGAGGCTCGCGCGCTTCACTTGCGAGGTCTATATCCTTACGCCCTACGGGCGTGAGAGCTTCGCGCGCCTCAGACGCCCGGCGTTTGCTGTATTTTGTTGACGGCTGGCTTAGGTCTCAAAAATATCCATATCAAAGAAAGTGCTTTTTTGATAGTGATCGTAAATTGTTTTTCTTTTTTTTTTCTGAAGTATATTGCCACTCTGTATGGCACGAGCCTGCAGATCATCGAGTAATGCAATATAAAGTACATGCTATCTTTTCCTCATGTTTTTCCGTCAAACGGAGAGAGAATTCAGTAGTTGCAATTTTTACCTTTAGTCCCTATGAACGTAGCTCTTCTCTGTTAGAACATCTGCTCGTTTGTTCTTTAGAACACTGCTAGCCGAATTAAAATAAACTTAACAAATTTCGGATCGAGTTATGTTAAGGACACATACTTGCAATAGACGGACGGAAAAAAAAATCAAAATCTTGTATCCACACAAGCGTTTAATCGAAGTTTGAACTCTATTCTATACGAAAAACACGAGCCAAGAATTTCACGAGAATCGATTATAAACTCAATAAACTGACCAGCTGGTAGGCGGCTTATTGAATTGTTGAATGAATATGCAGAATTAACATTTATTCAGTATTATAACCAGACATTTGTCGAAATGATCGAGAGCAAACATTGCATCTATCTTGAATATAAAAGCTATTAACTACGACAAGTTTGGGTGGTATAAGAAAATTATGTGGGCGATTGATCTCTTCCTCGCTCGCTCGATCAATCAATCAACCTATCATTCCGATATGTAATTATATCACGTGATAAAACTCTTACCAAATGAAACAACCCTAATAAGAATAGAAATAGTCCTGTTTAAAATTATTTTTGTAATTTTTTCCCACAACAGTAGCCTATAAAACGTGGATTGTCCATGATTACCTTCCAAACCATAGCCTATCAATTAAGGAAAATTGACGTATAACGTTACGCCACACTTATTGTGTTCACAATATCTGTCATACGCAACAATCCATCTACAATGAGCGACAAAAGTGTTGAGACACTTGGCAGTAAAATTCGATTTTCTGCATCTTGGAAACATTTCCCCCCTTTTCCCCTTTCTATTTCTTCGACTGCACAGACCACAGCGCCTACACAACATTGAACTGGGGGGTTGGGGATATCAGAGAATTAACGCTAGATGAACATAAAATGGAGCAAATGCTTAAGTGGCTGTCCCGCTAACAGCGGTCCGGTCAATTTCGGGTCAGAAAAAAGTTAGCCTTTATATTTTTGGGACGAAAAGGACTTAGTGTGTACATACTAAAACCAGTTCTTTTTTGCTACGCCCCGAAACGACTTCAGCTGTCTGAGGAGAGACTTTTGGTCGATTCAGTAATCAAAATTCGTGACTTTTCCGGATCGCGCTGCCTTAAAACAAGGACGTATTGCTCCATAGCGACCAGACCACAGCATTCAGATACGTCCGAAGTGCTTTGTACCGAAATTTCGTCACGATTGGATAAAAATTGGATAACCGCCAAAAAATCCAAGATACCTCACTGCGTCGCTTGTGAAAATGAATAAATAATTAGCTCTAAGAGAAGACTCAAAATATCAAAAGTGGCACCTAAACTAGGTTTAAAATGACATTCACAGCAAAGATCTTTCCATACTCTAACAGATTCTAGAGTTACCTAACTTGCGGGTATCATCCTTCATTAGACGCCAGCGAACTCTGCAGTTGAACCAGGAGCCATAATCGGGGACGGAGACCGTAAGCGCGCGCCATTTCTAGTATTGGGGTTGGCGCCATGATATGGGACAATTTTTCTATTTTTAGAACAAATTGCGCCATCGCCTGCGGCACACGCGCGTACATTGCTGCGAGGATTTTCGCGGATGTCGCGCAGGGGAAATGGCGTCCGAAATTCCCGAAATCGTTTATGCTTTTGGATCCTTTTGGCCCATCATTCAACGCCTTCATGGCTGTTGGAATTTTGATTAAGTGCTTCCGCCGTGAGTTGCTCCAGTCTGAGTGAAGACGGTGCCTAATTTAGGTTTGTCCCGCTGCTTTTTATCTCTGACCAAGTTGAGTCAGTTTGAGTTACGCTGCTCCTTTTACGACAACTTCACATTACTCCAATCTAAATTTCACATATGAAGAAGATTAACAGCTTTTCCATGACACAGAAGAAAAAAGAACTAGTTGGATATAGCAGCGGTTAGGCTCAATAAGTGACAATAGGTTTATGTCCGTAGATGCTGCTTAGTTTTGTTTGTGTAAATCCAATAAATTGTCTGTTGTCGATAAGTAAGAGCGCCCGCCGATGCGTGTTTTGCACAGCTGGTAAAACATGACAAATTGGACTTCGCACTTTGGTGTGAAACGTATATCGAACTCATATAATATCTCTAATGTTTAAGGTTGATTAATGTTTGAGAACAGCAGAAATAATCAGAAAAGTTGCGATGACGCTTGTAATCAAAACTCGAATAAAGATTTCGATTGGGTTAAAACTCCTTGTCTATTTTATTTTCGCAGCGAAAGAAAGAAGAAACACACATGATGTTAGTAGTCTTTTGGCGAACGTTAGTGAAAATTGTTGTAGTATCTCAGCACAAAAGACGACGAAACAAATCTTTTTCACGATTTTGCTTGACAATCTGAAAACACCGACTCGGACTTGAAAGTGCACGCGCTGCACTATGCAAATGAACTACTCGTACGCGTCAGACAAAAACTTTTGCAAACTAGCCAAACGAGCGAAACAACAAGAAACTATCAAAAACAGGTTTTGGTTATGATTAAGCATTGTTTGGCAAACTCACAAATTAACAGCTCGATACCGGAGTAAACAGTGTTCTTACAGAACTCTATAGAACAAACACAAAAGTTTACGCGTACAACTAGCCGGCGAGCGGATTTTATTCATTCAAAGCGCGAAATTAAAGAAATTCTCGACCTTGAAAAACACACCTTTTCCATTAAATCAGAGCATAAACGTACATAGAAGAGCCCTGCTTCTTCTTCTTCTCTGCCTTATTCCCTGCCATTGCTGTAAAAAAATCGGCAAGAGGATCTCGGAACTCTCACAAGTTCATCACACAACGTGACAACATCCACGCGAGAGGCCAAGACACGTGCGTGGATCAGCGCGGATATATGACGTCAGGATGGCGCAATTTGTTCTAAAAATAGAAAAATTGTCCCATATCATGGGTCCACGCGCATCCCAAGACTTACGGTCTCCGTCCCTGATTATGGCTCCTGGTTGAACACAAATTACTGCATAATTATGCAAATGCCACGCAATTCGCGGCTAGCGTGATGGCGATTGAATGGAAGCAACCGGATAAGAATGACGTTTGGGAGTCCAGAATGTCCTTTCATTCTGGAAATATCTTATATGCGTACATTAGTACCCCTTATCTTGGATTGATATTGATGGAAATAGACGAAAGAATGTTTTCAAGTTAATTATGTTTATGCCAACACTCACAGCCAGAGCTGAGGGCGGTTGCGAGTTGAAAGCAAACAAGCGGAAAATATTTAACGGTGTTTCAACAGCCCAGAAGTCCTGTTTCATAAAAAAATAAATCATATCTATCCATTATTACCCTTGGCTTGGATTTCTTTGGGTTCATATTAAGACTCTACTGAGATAAAAAGGAAACTTGGCACTTTTTAGGTCTAATTTCTTTCCGACTCGGCTAATAAGATTTCAAGGAACAACTCAAAATACTGACGACATTCTTTCAGCTTCTTTTGAGTATAAAGAGGTATATATTCACAGTTTACGTGCCATTTACACCTTTTTTAGCGGGCATTTCTTTTTTAATCATGTTAACTAGCAGCTGTCTGAGAAGCAAAAATTTTATCGCACACAAGCCAAGCTTATCACGTACCATCTGACCGAATTGCTATAGAAATGATTTTTCATACTTAAGAGTTTGCAGAACAAGGTCTTTCGGGTATTTAAGAAAGTCACGCTCAAAATAAGTCGACTTTTCTAACCTCTTCCGCATCCAGAGAAATGGTTCAGCAAACTACATCTGAAAGAAAAATAACTATGCAAATTTCGAACCTTTTTATAGCAGAGATCATATTACAAAAACATGTTGTCATAAGCTGGTGCGAAGACATGGAAAGTTGTGAGACAAACTGCACGAGGTCTGCACGCTTACGTCCTTCGGGCATCTAACGCTCGAGCGCTTCACGCGCCCTGGTGTTTGCTGAATTTTTTTGACGGCTGGCTTAGGTCTCAAAAATATCCATATCAAAGAAAGTGCTTTTTGATAGGGCTCGCAAATTGTTTTTCTTTTCTTTTTTAAGCATATTATTTTCACTACTTTCCGTTGCCACTCTGTATGGTATAAGCCTCCAGATCATTGAGTAATACAATATAAAATAATACTATCTTTTTCTCATGTTTTTCCGTTAAACTGAGAGAGGATTCAGTAGTTGCAAATTTTACCTGTAGTCGATATGAACGTAGTTCCTCTCAATTAGAACATCTGCTCGTTTGTTTTTTAGAACACTCCTAGCCGAATTAAATTAAACATGACAAGTTTCGTATCGAGTTATGTCATAGTTAATGGAGGGAGACTGGTTATGAAAGCCGGCGGACTTCAAAGGACTAACTCTTTGTTTTGGTTTATGGCATGTCACGTGATTGCTATTGCTATGTTGCAATTGACGGACGGATAAAAAAATCTTGTATCCACACAAACGTTTAAACTCTATTCTATACGAAAAAGCCAAGAATTTCACGGGAATCGATTATAATAAGATAAATAAACTGACACCTGGTAAGCGGCTTATTGACTCGTTGAATGAATATGCAGAATTAATATTCATTCAGTATTATAGCCAGACATTTGTCGAAATGATCGTGAACAAACATTACACCTAACTTGAATATAAAAACCTATTAACTAGGGAAAGTTTGGATGGTATAAGTTAATTAAGTGGGCGATTGATCTCTAGGTCGCTCGATCGATGAATCAAACGATCATTCAAATATATAACGTAGTAAATCTCTTATCACAAGAAACAACCCTCATGAGAGTAGATATGAGCTCAGAGCTTTTCCCATAAAGTAGCCTATAAAACGTAGACAAAATGTTCCATGATCACCTTCCCCATCCTAACGTTTTAATTACTAATTAAGGAAAATTGACCAGGTACCGGTAAGGATCAGAAAATTGAGTCTTCAGTTCCTATATAAGATGCTTGTACATTTGTTTAAAATGAACTGACAAGAGCCTTTGATACAGTCTTAACGAAAGGCACTTATTAGGTAAATTGATCTGCATTCATTATATGTGTGGATAGATGACACAGGGATGCGTCTGTTTATGGCATTTGGTCCCATCCCTCTCCTCCACCTTATTTCCCTTTTTCTTCAGCTGCTATCACCTTATTACGCTTCTGTCGTGTTGTTGGGTTTGTTTATATTTTTCCTCTTTCCTGTTTGCTGCGATTATTTTATTGCTTGAAGTTCCCTCGTATTTTATCTCATGGAATATTCAGGTGAGTATGATATTTCTTTACATATTGCAAGCAAATGGTAAGGAACAGAAAATTTTCTGCGCTTTGAATTTGTAGAAACTTAAGTGGAAGTATAGGAAAGTAGGAAATGTTTTGCCAACAAGAGGTCGTAACCGACTGTTTCAACAATTTTTTCGTGATCTCCCAAACTTGCACGAGTTAGAGAAACACAGCTTTAAGTTCATGTTCCTCTTTTCTGAGTATGATCTTTATTACTTGATTTAGAGAATTTGCAGTCGCTTTGGAGCACATCATTTTGATCTGTGTCGCAAGTCTCTGTAAAGCGAAACATATGGCAATGGAAAAATTAAGTAGAACAGTTTTTTTTTTTAATATCAAAGGCTTTTAAATATCAAAGGCTTTATAATTTCAAGGTTTTAGGGGATACTGTCGGCCGGATGATTATGGAAAGTTATAGTTTCTAATTTTCCGCTGCGTATGCCACGAAATATACTAACAAACTGGATAAACAGTCAGAGATTGTACAGAGCAATATGAAACAAGTATTTTGGGGAAGAAGCTGGATTTCAAGGATGGAGGTGAATTGCAGTTGACTTTATGACAGGATATCCAGAAATTCGATCGAAATCAGTTACCATTCCACTGAAATTTTGAATCTTTGAGTCCTTGTTTTAACCTTTTATACGGGAGACTATCACTCAGACTTTTCACTTAGAAACTGATGAGTAGAAGATTTGAAATAGGTCAGCCCTGGAAAATAATCATAGGTAAGTTTAAGTTTTTGTTAAATGATGAGTTTTTCATCAATCTGACATATTTTTCATGAATCAAATCATTCTTTGATATAAATAATCTGATTTCAAATTTCATTTGAGCCAGTCGTTGGCCCATTGCGTCAGATTTCTCATCTCTGATTTTTTTCTCATGACTTTTTGTCATAATTTATTATAGCGATTTATGTTATATAAATTTATAATCACGAAAATGTCTCGTGATTGAGGCCATCGTGACTGAAAAGTGATTCCGACAGAAAATACAGCAAAACACCCAGTTACCCAACTACTCAGTACTCTCCATCGAAGACGCGAATCAAAAGGCTAGAGGCCGTATCAATTAAAATCTTTGACTAGAAAAATCTCCTAAAAGTTGAACAGAGGAACAATAATCATAAAATATATAGATTGGAGAATGCTTGCTATGAATTAAACAAAAAGTTGATACGATTGAAATCAGCAGGGAATGCTTCGGGTTGACTCTGACGATCTTCGCGGCTCCTCGAACGACCTTTCCTAACCGTTTCTTATCTTCGTATTTCTTGCATTTTCTTTAATAGGCACTTGCAACTTTACTTGACTGAAGAATTGCATGAAGAATGCACCCACCTGAAGAATTACTCCGTAATTTTTGCAATAGTGGTATTGCATTCAAATTCGTATTAATTTCCATCGCAAGAAACATTACCGCCTCCCCCACCTAAAGAACCGATTTAAACGTGCTGGAGAGTCAGCCATTGACAAAACCTATTGCAAAGGTCGAATTTAACCAAATATAACTTACTTTACTCTTTTAGCCAGTTCACTTCTACAATTTTTGCTTCGACAAATGGGCGGACAGAGATATTCAACGGCTGCGGATGTTTTCAAGTTTTTCTTGGAAAAACGTCTTCAATTCGTCATTCCTGTACATGCTGCCCGTGTCTTTCTCCTTCAAAGCTGGCACTTCTTCCGCCTGTCCTTGATTTCGAAGCAAGAAAAGTTTTTTTCTTGACTTAAGCGTTGTAAATATTGATCGTAAACGTACATTTCACTGCTTCAAACAACTAACACCAAGCAATGGACACCGTCGAAAAAAATTGCCGCCAAAAGAAAAACAGGAAATATTGCCAAAATATAGTACGACGCAGTGCAATGCAATGTTATACAATACTTTGTCCATAATGTGAAGTATATATGAAATAATTCATATATTTGAACTGCGGTTGTAGATCATCGCAGCAAATTTTCCAATTTAAGCAAATGGAAAGAAGAATCCTGGAAAAAATCAGGGCTTCAACGGGATTCGAACCCGTGACCTCCAAGATACCGGTGCGATGCTCTACCAACTGAGCTATGAAGCCACACATTGGGAGAGAGGTCAATTTATTGAGTTCATTCTCCCGTGAGGAGTGAAATGATGTGAAGTATATATGAAATAATTCATATATTTGAACTGCGGTTGTAGATCAAAGTGAAGAATGATCATCGCAGTAAATTTTCCAATTTAAGCAATTGGAAAGAAGAAGCCTGAAGAAGCCCTGATTTTTTTCTACAACCGCAGTTCAAATATATGAATTATTTCATATATACTTCGCATCATTTCACTCCTCACGGGAGAATGAATTCAATAAATTGACCTCACTCAAATGTGTGGCTTCATAGCTCAGTTGGTAGAGCATCGCACCGGTATCTCGGAGGTCACGGGTTCGAATCCCGTTGAAGCCCTGATTTTTTTCAGGCTTCTTCTTTCCAATTGCTTAAATTGGAAAATTTACTGCGATGATCATTCTTCACTTTGACTTTGTCCATAATTATACAAGTAAGACAAAAAGTCTCGTTCATTATGTGTAATCTCCGTCATGGTAGAAATCTCAAAAAGAAGCAATCGGCAAAAGCTGGTCGTCTCACGCTTATACGATTTCCTCTTTTTTATGAAGCACTCTTCTAACCACCGCCATTCTCTCGATCTAAGATAGTAACATGTTATTTGTTATTCACCAAGAATAACACACGTGACCACCCTCTATTTTAGTTCAGCTCTGATTAACTGATGAAACAAAAAAAAAAAAAACCGAAAAATTTCACCGCTTTGCCTTCTAGCCAGAGAGGGAACAGAGAGGTCGAAATTCTCAGGGCTGACCAAAAAGATCGCTGCCTCAGAAGGAAGAATGCAGCATTCAAAAACACAAACAGGAAGAATAGTGGCTGAGAGAATTAGCTTCAGTGATCGTGCTCGTTAAACTCCAGGTGTTTAATTACTTGACTAGTTTTTTTCTGTCGGTCTGATCTAGAGGACTAGAGCAATCGGATCAACCGGATGTTTAAACCGAGAGCAGAGAAACACTTTTCCTGGACTGCAAAACAGCCGTATTTTTTGCGAACGCGAGCGACGCAGTCAATATTCGAAGGCCCTGTGTGCGAGGCTCGCGCGCTTCACACGCGAGGTCTATATGCTTACGCCCTACGGGCGTGAGAGGTTCGCGCGCCTCAGACGCCCTGGCGTTTGCTGTATTTTGTTGACGGCTGGCTTAGGTCTCAAAAATATCCATATCAACGAAAGTGTTCTTTTGATAGGGATCGTAAATTGTTTTTCTTTTTTTTCTGAAGCATGTTGCCACTCTGTATGGCACGAGCCTGCAGATCATCGAGTAATGCAATATAAAGTCATGCTATCTTTTTCTCACGTTTTTCCGTTAAAAGAAGAGATAATTCAGTAGTTGCAAATTTTACCTGTCGTCGCTATGAACGTAGTTCCTCTCAGTTAGAACATCTGCTCGTTTGTTTTTGAGAACACTGCTCGCCGAATTGAATTAAACATAACAAATTTCGGATCGAGTTATGTTAAGGACGCATATTTGCAATAGACGGACGGAAAAAAAATCTTGTATCCACACAAGCGTTTAATCGAAGTTTGAACTCTATTCTATACGAAAAAGCCAAGAATTTCACGAGAATCGATTATAAACTCAATAAACTGACCAGCTGGTAGGCGGCTTATTGACTTGTTGAATGAATTTTCAGAATTAATATTCATTCAGTATCATAGCCAGACATTTGTCAAAATGATCGTGAGCAAACAATGCATCTATCTTGAATATAAAAGCTATTAACTACGACAAGTTTGGGTGGTATAAGTAAATTAAGTGGGCGATTGATCTCTTGCTCGCTCGCTCGATCAATCAACCTATCATTCCGATATATAATTAAATAACGTGATAAAACTCTTACTAAAAGAAACAACCCTAATAAGAATAGATATAGTCCTGTTTAAAATAATTTTTGTAAGCTTTTCCCATACAGTAGCCTATAAAACGTGGATTGTTCCATGATTACCTTTCAAACAATAGCCTATCAATTAATTAAGAAAAATTGACGTACAACGCCACAATTATCTATGTACACAATATCTGTCATACGCAATAATCCCTCTAGGTACCAATAAATATCACAAAACTTAGCCTTCAGGTCCTTTAAGATACTTGTACATTTGTTTAATATGAACAAGAGCCTTTGATGACCATTAACGTTAATTTAGTTATAACGAAAGGCACATATCAGGTAAAGTGATCTTCATTCATTTCATGTCTCGATAGATGACACAGGGATGTCTGTTTATGGCATTTGGTCCCATATCTCTCCTCCCACCATTTTTTCTTTTTCTTCAGCTGCTATCAGCTTATTACGCTTCTGTCGTGTTGTTGGGTATGTTGATATGTTTCCTCTTTCCTGTTTGCTGCGTTATTTTATTGCTTGAAGTTCCCTCGTGTTTTATCTCATGGAATATTCAGGTGAGCATGTTATTTCTTTGCATCTCGCAAGCAAATGCTAAGCTACAGAAAATTTTCTGCGCTCTGTATTTGTAGAAACGTAAGTGGAAGTATAGGAAAATAAGAAATATTATGCAAACAAGAGGTCGAAGCAACAGTTTCAACAATTTTTCCGTGTTCTCCCAAACTTGCACAAGTTATAGAAACACAGCTTTAAGTTCGTGCTCTTCTTTTCTGACTATTTGTCGAGTATCTTTTTTACCCGATTATAGAATTTACAGTCGCTTTGGAGCACATCATTTACTTGTGTCGCAAGTCTCTCTAAAGGGAAACATATGACAATGGAAAAATGGAATAGATCGAAAAATAATTTAAAATATCAAAGGCACGAAAACTTGCAATTTCAAGGCTTTTAGAGATACTGTCGGTCGGTTGATTGTGGAATGTTGTATTTGTTCATTTTCCGTTGCAAATGCCACCTCAAGTGTGTTAAGGCCTGACCTAGCTATTTAAGGGCGCGTTCGTTTGGGATCAATCCGGAATAAGAATAATTGGAATAATGCGAGTAAGCGTTTGTTTGGGAGGTATTCTCATTCCGGAATACCTGGATTCCCATTCCGGCTATTCTGCTCCCAGTAGCAGAATAGCCGGAATATATTCCGGAATATATTCTTATTCCGGAATTTCCCAAACGAACGCGCCCCGATATGCATATTTTTGTTTTAAAGTGCCCATATCGTCAAAATTTTAATTTTCTTACCTGATCCTATATTCCATGCAATGAACTTTAACAAAAAAAAAATTTCGATTTGGGTGGAAACAGGAGCCATAATCAGGGACGGAGACCGTAAGTCTTGGGATGCGCGCGGACCCATGATATGGGACAATTTTTCTATTTTTAGAACAAATTGCGCCATCCTGACGTCATATGTCCGCGCTGATCCACGCACGTGTCTTGAGCTCTCGCGTGGATGTTGTCACGTTGTGTGATGAAATGGTGAGAGCTGCGAGATTCTCTTGCTAATTTTTCACAGCGATGACAGGGGAATAAGGCAGAGAAGAACCAGGGCTCTTCTATGGACTTTTATGCCCTGATTTAATGGAAAAGGTGTGTTATTCAGGGTCGAGAATTTCTTTAATTTCGTGCTGTGAATGAATAAAATCCGCTCGCCGGCTAGTTTTTCCCGTAAACTTTTGTGTTTGTTTTGTAGAGAAAAGTTCTGTAAGAAAACTGTTCACTCCGGTATCGAGTTAATTTGTGAGTTTGCCAAACAATGCTTTACTGTGTTTGATAGTTTCTTCTTGTTTCTGCTCGTTTGGCGAGTTTTTTAAAGACAAGTCTGACGCGTACCAGTAGTTCATTTGCATATAGGGCAGCGCGTGCACTTTCAAGTCCGAGTCGGTGTTTTCGGATTGTGAACAAATCGTGAAAAAGATTTGTGTCGTTGTCTTTCGTGCTGAGATACTACAACAATTTTCACCAACGTTCGTCAAAAGGCTACTAACATCATGTGTGTTTCTTTCACATAGTGAAACTTTACACTGCGAAAATAAAATAGACAAGGAGTTTAAAATCTTTATTCGAGCGTCATTGTAACTTTTCTGATTATTTCTGCTGTATTCACATATTTTCAGCTAAGCTTTTAATATGTTCTCAAACATTAGTCAACCTTAAACATATTCAAAAACTAGAGATATTATATGAGTTCGATGTACGTTTTCACACCAAAGTACGAAGTCTTATTTGTCATGTTTTACTAGCTGTGCAAAACACCCATCGGCACGTCATCGGCGGGCGCTCTCATTCATCGACAACAGACAATTTATTGGATTTTTACACAAACAAAACTTAGCAGCATCTACGGACATAAACCTATTGTCACTTATTGGGCCTAAACGCTGCTATATCCAAACATATCCAACTAGTGTGTTTTTTCTCTGTTATGGAAAAGCTGTTAATCATCTTCACATGTGAAATTTAGATTGGAGTAATGTGAAGTTCTTGTAAAAGGAACAGCCGAACTCAACTTGATCAGCGATATAAAGCGGGACATACCTAAATTCGGCACTGTCTTCACTCAAACTGGAGCAACTTACGGCGCACAAATTCCAACAGTCATAAAGGCGTTGAGTTGTGGGCCAAAAGCATAAACGATTTCGGGAATTTCGGACGCCATTTCCCCTGCGCGACATCCCCGAAAATCCTCGCAGCAATGTACGCGCGTGTGCCGCAGGCGATGGCGCAATTTGTTCTAAAAATAGAAAAATTGTCCCATATCATGGCGCCAACCCCAATACTAGAAATGGCGCGCGCTTACGGTCTCCGTCCCTGATTATGGCTCCTGGTGGAAAGTAATTTTTCTATGAAGTTTTAAAAACCTTAAAATCCTATTTTATTGCGGTCTACCCGTGCCGCTTATCACATCATCGACGTGCTCAGATTTGTGACGTAGGTTAAGGAACACGTGACTTCAGGCTTGACTTATCTCGCTTGTTTATCTCTGTGAATTTAGTTTCGCAGTCTATGCAAAATGCTCCTTTTCAGCATTGGTATGAACTACTAAGTTTAATTTACAGAGCTAAAACAAGCGAAATAAGTCAGCTTGAAGTCACGTGTTCCTTAATCTATGTCACAACTCATTCCAAACCAGGGGAAGACTGGTGCGAATGGTGGACCAAAATGGCGGCAAATTTGAACGTTTTTAAAACTTCTAAAAAAGATTGCATTTTATTCAAATCGCATTTTTCTTTCGCAGAAATTCATATATAGATATATATAGATATATAGATATTCAATCGTTATGAAACTTGATAAGCAGTTTAATATCCGCATGCTTGCTCATTTGACTGAACTTTTAATCTCAAGCTTTCGCCACGTTACTCTTTAACGGCTTTAAACAATGCAAATCTTGTTGTTTATTTCTGTGGAGTGCTATATCATGCCGCCTTTTAATCATGCCAACATGTTAGCAGAAACGGTTAAAACAGTGAAACAGGTCACGTGACCTACTAAACGAAATGACCTATACCGCCGTAAAAGGCAGAGTTATAATTTAACAGTGATTCTAACGAAATTGAATCAAAAACATTTTACGAATTCTCAGGGCAAACATCCTCCATTTCCAAAAAAAGCGCATTGTGACGTCATTAATCAAGAAATGTCACGTGATGCTAAAAACCACTCTCATGTTGTCAAACAAGGGAAAGCCCTTTTAATCCCCAATAAATGAGAACAACAAGTCATTTTACACTAAAAAATATTGCACCAAACTCAATTCTTTGCGTGTGGTCGTCTGGTTATAAAAAGCCAAACCCTAACACACTTGAGACCAAATATGCCAATAAATTAGATAAAAAAAATCAGAGATTGTACAGAGCAAAATAGAACAAGTATTTTGGGGAAGAAGCTGGATTCAAGGATGGAGGTGAATTACGGTTGACTTTATGACAGGATATCCAGAGATCGAAATTGCCATTCCACTGAAATTTTAAATCTCTCAGTCCTCGTGTTAACTCTTTATACGAGAAAAAATCATTCAGACTTTTTAATTAAATGCCAATGATTAGAAGATTTGAAAAAAGTTACCTTGGAAAATACTAATTAAGCCGGGTGAGATCCTTTGACCAACTCTTACACTTGACGACTGTGGATCTTCTAGAAATAGCATACATGTACCGTGTTTTCTATTTCTTTGGAAAACACCACGATGAGAAAAAGGAATACAACTTGTTAACTTTGATCATCAAAATGTAAATTATCTTTGCTCGTGCCATCATTACGTCAATACCTCGTGCTAGTTCTGTGTAAACTGTAATCAGTGCAAGGACCACTTGTACAAACAGCAGCGGAGTGAAGCCGGATCTTGCTTTAGATCAGGATCAGCAGTGACAAATAAACTAAAAAAAACCAATTGAAAGGCTGACCGAACGGCTAAAAATGATAAATTTAATGCCTTAAATTTATTATTTTTAGCCGTGCAGTCAGCCTTATAGCTTTCAATTGGTTGTCTAGTTCTGTGTCTCTATAGGGTTATAGAAACACGACTTTTAACCAATCAGCGCGCGTAGTTTCTTAAGACTGTTTTCTAATAGATGATGCAATTAGGAACAGTTCCAACATTTTCAACTTTTAAAGGACACCTTAAATATATTTCTTAGTTTTATTTTAGAATTTAGACGTTCTTGACTTGAACTTTGTAAATGTAGACCAGCTAACGTTTTTAGACTTTTAACCTCTTAGCTTTTTTGGTACGCAGCTCAACTCACACCGTTGCCCCCGTCGCCCCCTCCCCAAGAATCTTTGATAGGCGTTCTTCCAGTTCACTGACTTGATAATCATTTCTTTGTAGAAATGGCAATTAACAAGTAAAAGGCAACAGATTGTGTGACAAAAAAGACTTTTACATCATGAAATGCTCTTCTTAGTGCTCTTGCTTCTGTTGAATGATAAGGAAGGTGCTCACGCAACACAAGGTAAGTAAACATATTGTGTCGATATGACATCTTTTCTAATTGTCGTAGCTGAGGGATGGTAACGGATGATTTTTTTTTACAGCTTTATTGGGTACTACACATAACTAAATAACAAGAAAAAAAAGGCAAGACCCAAAAGGGGTGGGTGCAACGGGACGAAGTCTCATGCGAGGCACCGCCCCTGAATTAAAACCTAAAATTAAAACCTAAAGTAGTGGAAGACAAGGAATTGTCGTATGAAAAAATTAAAATTAAATGAAAGAAATGTAGTAATAGACAGCTTCGAACAACTAGCAGATTGACAACAAAACAGTTGGATTTTTCGCTCTCGAATCCTATGCGTGAAAGTTGACAGCCGCGCCTTCCGACAGAAATTTCAAGCTCATAATCTAATTCTCGAGAGGAAATATCCAAACATAGCGCAGTCATGGCACATGATGAAAAACAAACATTTTTCATATTTTGTCCAGAGAAACCTGGTGGGATTTATTTTGTTTCTCGATATAATATTTTGAACCCGCCAAAAAGTCACAAATTAGTTACGATCTCAGGTGTGGTGAAAAACACCCAAAATTTAGTTGCTCGCAACTTATCATAAACTTCGCTCTGTTCAATCCGTATCACAATAAGACTCCAGTTTGAGCCTAAAGATTTATTGTTGAGAGATTTGCAAGGTTTTCGAGACCAGTTATACTCCTGTGGGTTAATTTTCAAGGCCATCACGAGCCGCTTAAAGTCACTAAAATTCGCTTCCTTGAAATTGTGCACACTTTTTCAAGCCGCATTTCTGTACCCGGTGAAACACCGAAACACCTTAAACTCTGACATGCCAACAACAACAACCAACAAAAATCTTTATTTACACTATTCAGGTACAAGGAGAAATAAGACAAGAAAAGGAACTAGAGAAAACGAAATGATAGAAATTATATAACTATATGTACAATGTTTTGAATCAGTGCAGTACAACAGCCAAAAGAGCAAAGCTTCCGAGTTGGCTGCTGCTTACAAGTAAAGAAAAGAACGAAGAAACCAAAATAATAACTAACACTAAACTAATTCACAAGGCGAGAAGTGAAAACGGGATGGAGATGACTCTCTACTATCAGTAAAAAAACATACAACGAATGCATTTATTTTAAAAACAACATAACTTGTTTAAATTTGCTGGATAAGTATTTCCCCACATTACAACTGCATAATTAAATAAGGGTATTTCAGTGTATAATAACGTTGCTTGAAAACATGCACACTCAGCTAGTGTCTTAATTCCGTGGGATGCCTGTGGCAGGCCACGGTAAGGTTTCGGCTAGGTTTCTTTTTCATCGTCGACGCAAAACGGCAAATTTGATTGACAATGAAATCCACATGACAGCTGAAAGTATTTTTATTTCCAAACATTGTGCGATTCTGCCAGTCTGGCAAGGATATGTAATTTCCAAGCATTCTACGACTCTGGCAAAGAGCATTCTGCGATTCTGGCAAGGCTATCTTTAAAATAGAGAATGGGGAATCGAGAATGGGGAATCGAGGAATGGGGAATCGAGGAATGGGGAATCGAGGAATGGGGAATCGAGGAATGGGAAATCGAGGAATGGGGAATCGAGGGAATGGGGAATGGGCTCGGGAATCTTTAAGACGGGGAATCTGTAAAAGAGGGAATCTATAAAAGCGTAAATCTTTAAAATAGGGGAATCTCCAAAAGCGGGAATCTTTAAAACAGGGAATCTTTAAAAGCAAGAATCTTGAAAATGGGGGAATCCTTAAAAGCGGGAATCATTAAAACGAAGAATCTTTAAAAGTGGAAATCTTTAAAATAAGGAAGTTTCAGTTCTTATGGCCTGTGAACATGCTCTGCAGTGGGAAATTTGTCAAACGAAATTGCAACGCTCGGCTCGGCTTCCCTTCGCTCGCCAAATATTGATATAACACGCTCTCGTTAGCACGCCTGTTCGCAGGATAAAATACCTTTTGATAAATGTTTTTGAAAACCAGGTAAAGTTATTATTAGTAGAGGAAATAGGAGCCGGAGGGAAGGAAACTCTGCTCGCACAGTAATTTTCCGGCTACGCTGTTTTCCCAGTCTACAAACACACTGACAGTTTCTTCAACATTTCCTACTGTGATTTCTATGGCTTATCTAGCTGACTAATCGTGGCACTCTACTTAACTTCATAATTCAATCCAATGCTAGGCTCCCTTGCCAAAGCATCCTACGGAATCGCCCTTAGGCGTCTTGTTTATGCAGGGGGTAATTTGATCTTTTCAATAGGCCCTTTGCAGCTAAGCCATCACGTGACCTACTTTTCATGAAATTATGGGGTATAATTTAATAAATGCCATAAATGGAGAAAGCATGTCGAAAATATCAAAATGGCTAAGTTTGAGGTCCCCATCATTAATAAATGAGATTTTATGACAGTCTGAACTTTGAAAAGAATAAGAAGATTTGTATGGAAAAAGTTGTTGGAGAGCAAGACCTTGCTCTCCAACAACATTTTCCATACAAATCCTCTAAATTTTCCGAAAATTCGAACTGTCGTATAAACTTACTCTTAAATGCCAGCGGCCTCAAACGTGGCCATTTTGCTATTTTCGATGCGCTCTTTCCATTTCTGACATTCTTCAAGTTATAGCTCTTAATATAAAAAATTTCCTAGGAAAAATTTGGTCACATGACCCCAGCTGCAAAGGGCCTATTCAAGCGATGGTCTATCTAGACAGCAAGGTACTGTTAATGCAAGCCTTCCGCTCATTGTTAAAGCTGGTAATAAAATTATTTTAGGGCTTTTCATCAGCGCTTAGTACTAACGCTCTCAAAATCGTGAAATTCACAACACTAACCTGCTAGAAAACGAAGACAATTGGCAAGTGCCTCTGACCAGATAACCAAAAGTAATGTGAAAATGTCTAATTGCATTTGATTTTGACAGTATTTGGACTTAAAACAATGATTTAAAGTCATTTTTAGCTTACTTTCTCTACGATGTTACGTTCAAATATTTTAAAGCACTGGTGTATTGAGAATCCTACACGATAGCCCGATGTGACGAGTGTGCGAGTGCGCAAAGTCGTTGTTGACATTCAACTAATTACTCCAAGATAACTCGCCCCATTCCTATCCCTTGTTCTGAAACAGCAATATATCAAAAAGCGAAATGCTTATGTTCTGTTCTCCACGCTCGTACTGAAATCCTGTGAGACTGGTGAAATGCAATGGCCTCTGAGGTCGACGAAATTGTCTGTTACGCAACGGTCAATTCATAGGAATTTTGTCACGCGTTGCCAAATAATGAATCAAAAGACATACCCTACCCAATTTTTCTGGAAGTACCCCCCGGGAAAAGGTTACAAGTTCATGGCGGATTGGTCGAAAACCAAAGGCCTACACAAGCTTTGTTCCGTATTATTATTAAAGGTTTATTAATTTGACATAAAAATTTGGAAACTTTGTAATTGTTTCTCTTTTACTGATGTATCGAACCAATGTTTATTATAACATAGCTACCAGAGCCGGGCAATCAAATTTAGCCTGACAAACAGAGGCGAAAGCGAGGCGAGCGCGAGTTGCGTGAAAGGGGAGGATCGCTAAAACATCCCGCCTGTCCGCATACCATTGTTCAAGCTCTTCCGTCCCCAGACACACCCTAAATGACCAGCCAATCACAGTGTGATCACGGCGCGTTGCGGGCCAAATCTACAGGCAAAACTTCCAAGGTCTTGTTCTTATCGCTAAAACGGATCGGAGAGATTACTTCTTTGGGACTTAAATAGAAAGGAAAACACAAATCAATGTTTAAAAGTGCCCTCAGAATAGAATATTAGGCAGTGCAGAGTTCTCTCAAACCTTTCTGGTGGAATAATTTCTCCTTCAACAGCCTCGAATAACCTTACGATCTGTGTACTTTGAGATCGAGTTTGATAACGAATCGCTGGACTTACGAAAACCAAAATGGTAATGTATAGTAATACTACAAAGTTGAATTCAACTTTCGGAGCGACTGGTAAGGCCACGGCCGATAAAATGACTGCCAAAGTTATCGGTAAACTCAAGCTTTCGCTTTAGCGAACACGTCTGCGAAACTTCTTCCCATTTCTTTCCTTTGGTTACCTTTTTTTGGGATTTTAAGGTTTTAAATTGAACAGTATTTTTGTACGCTGAATTTCTGAATAATTAATTTACG
>JAHPZR010002674.1:32500-38044 GCA_019787425.1 Platygyra sinensis
GAAATGCTACGTGATCGGCTTGTGTGTGGTGTTCACGACATCAGAATACAGCGTCGTTTACTAGCCGAACCGAAATTAACCCTGAAGCGAGCTCTCGATCTGGCTCTCGCAATTGAGGCCGCGGATAAGGATGCCTCGGAGATCCAAAAGGGGGAATCTCAGCAAGGGGATACTCCGCTCAACAAAGTCGATTTCAAAGTGGAAAAGGGTGGCGAAATTAATTGTTATCGCTGTGGCGGTAATCACTATCCCAAAAGCTGTCATTTTAAGGATGCAAAATGCTATGCTTGTGGAAAGTTAGGTCACCTATCTCGAGTGTGCCAGGCCAAAAAGAAAGGGAAACTACCACCCCCCAGTAATAATAAGAAGTCGGACACCCCACAGGATACCCATCTCCTAGAGGGAGGAGAGGAGGCAATGGGGAGAGAACATGGTGTGGGTGCATATTCTTTGTTTACCCTTGGCAGTAGACGACCCTCACCATACAAAGTACAGCTGAGTGTTGGTGGGCAAACACTAGAAATGGAAGTTGACACAGGGGCTTCATTATCAGTGATTAGTGAGGGTACCTACAAAAACCTTGTCTCAGAAAATAGGGCACCCCCATTGGAGAAATCAGGAATTGTCCTTCGTACATACACTGGGGAAGAGGTCAAGCCCGAAGGGGTGTGTACAGTTGACGTAGATTATGAAGGGGGCAAATACTCCCTGCCATTGTTAGTTGTAAGTGGAGAAGGCCCAGCTCTATTAGGAAGGAATTGGCTGGAAGAAATTAAGCTAAATTGGCCAAGGATTAAGCAACTTACTGCACATGACAAGCGACTCGGAGAGATTTTGCAGAAACATGCACAGCTATTTGGGGAGGGTCTGGGTACCCTACAGGGGACAAAGGCCAAAATCCATGTGGATCCCACAGCCACCCCCATTTTCCATAAAGCCAGACCAGTGCCATATGCTCTCAGGGAGAAAATTGAGCAAGACCTGGAGAGACTTGAGAAGGCAGGGACCATTGAACCTGTCCAATATTCAGAGTGGGCCACACCCATTGTCCCAGTCATGAAGAGTGATGGCACAGTGAGAGTCTGTGGAGATTACAAGCTTACTGTCAATAAGGTCTCAAAATTGGATGGCTACCCTATCCCCAAGCTTGATGATCTATACACAAAGTTGGCGGGAGGTCAAACGTTTACTGAGTTAGACTTAAGCCATGCTTATGAGCAGATGCTTGTGGATGAGAATTCAAGGGAATTTTTGACAATTAACACCCATAAAGGCCTTTTCAGATATAACCGCCTTCCGTATGGGGTCTCTTCAGCTCCCGGCATCTTCCAGAGAACCATGGAGGGTTTGCTGCAAGGAATACCTTCGACAGGAGTCTTGCTAGATAATATCCTCATCACAGGGCCCAGCACGGAAGAGCACCTAGACAACATCGAGAAAGTTTTAGGACGCCTTTCTGATGCCGGCTTGCGGCTCAAAGCTGAAAAGTGCCAATTTATGAAGCCCGTTTTGGAGTGCCTGGGGCACCGCATCGATGCAGAAGGGTTCCATCCAGTTGACGCAAAGGTGAAGGCCATCAAGGAGGCCCCAACCCCAACTAATGCCTCTGAGCTGAAGTCCTTTCTAGGGATGCTTAACTTCTATGGCAAGTTCATGCCCGACCTATCGTCCACCCTGGAGCCACTACATGAGCTTCTGAGGAAAGATATCTGTTGGAAATGGGGTACAGAGCAACAAGAAGCGTTTGATAAGGCCAAGAATCTACTTCAATCATCAGATGTCCTAGTGCATTATGATCCTGAGAAAGAGTTGGTGGTATCTTGTGATGCTTCACCCTATGGTATTGGGGCAGTCCTGGCCCATGTTATGAAAGATGGCTCAGAGAAACCAGTTGCATATGCCTCACGAGCACTCTCCACAGCAGAGAGGAACTATGGCCACCTAGATAAAGAGGCACTAGCTGTAGTTTTTGCCGTGAAGAAGTTCCATCAATTTCTTTTTGGACGTCATTTCAAGATCTACACAGATCACAAACCACTTTTGGGGCTGCTTAACCCTGAACGGGCCACGCCTCTAATGGCCTCAAGTAGGATGCAACGTTGGGCATTGACTTTGCTTGCGTATGAGTATGAGCTTATTTATCGCCCTGGTGAACAGAATAGCAATGCAGACGCCCTCAGTCGTCTACCCCTTCCAGTTGTTCCAGAGACCACGCCCATCCCAGGGGACATTGTTCACCTTCTAGAGACTATCAATACCAGCCCAGTAGATGCCACTAAAGTGAAGTTGTGGACAACCCGTGATCCAGTACTTTCTCAAGTTCTACAGTTCGTCCTTCACGGATGGCCCATGGCAGTCGACGAAGAATCCCTGAAGCCTTATTTTGCTAGAAGAGAGGAACTGAGTGTACATGCTGGCTGTCTACTTTGGGGATCCCGGGTCGTGATACCCCCACAGGGGAGAGAGGAAGTGTTAAACATACTACATGAGTCCCACCCCGGGATTGTCAGAATGAAAAGCCTAGCTAGGAGCTATGTGTGGTGGCCGAAAATGGACTCACGTTTGGAAGAAAAGGTGAAATGCTGTGTTACCTGCCAAAGCCACCAAAAGAAGCCACCCAGTTCGCCGTTGCACCCTTGGGAATGGCCAGGCCGCCCTTGGTCTCGAGTACATGTAGATTATGCCGGTCCTTTTATGGGCAAGATGTTTCTCCTAATTATTGATGCGCATTCTAAGTGGATGGATATCCATTGTGTGAATTCTACCACTTCCAGCGCAACCATTGAAAAGCTGAGGACAACCTTTGCTTCACACGGCCTACCAGAGATTGTAGTGTCAGACAATGGGTCCAATTTTGTGAGCAGCGAGTTCAAGTCATTTCTACAGAAAAATGGCATCAAGCACATTACCTCTGCTCCTTACCACCCGTCATCAAATGGTCTCGTAGAACGAGCCGTGCAGACTTTTAAGCAAGGGATGAAGAAGCAAGGTGATGGTACTGTCGAGACCAAGTTAGCTCGGTTCCTATTAAGTTATCGTATTACCCCCCAAAGCACCACGGGTGAGTCTCCTGCTCAGTTACGCTGGGGGCGGAGTCTGAGGTCACATCTCGATCTGCTGCGACCAGATGTAGCGGCGAAGGTACATGCAGCACAGTCAAGACAGAAGATACAGCATGATCAGCATAGCCGAATGCGTCAAGTGGAAGTCGGTGATTCAGTGAGTGTTCAAAACTACTCCAGAGGTCCTAAGTGGATTCCAGGAACTATCGTCCAGGAAACTGGTCCTGTGTCTGCGAGAATTGAGTTGGAAGATGGAACTGTGGTTCGAAGACACCACGATCAACTAGTTGCCCGACCCGCAGAAAGTTCCAGCCCCGGTGTCGCATTACCCATTACTAGCCCAATGCAGCAGGAAGGTATGGATCCAGAGATAATCATGCCTGGTGTAAATGACCCCGAAGTTGCCCATGGAGACAGAGAGCCACCCAGTGCAACAATGGTTCGGGACTCAGGGCCAACTACCCCTGTCAGGCGATACCCAGCGAGGAATAGAAACCCCCACAAGCGTTTTTACTAATGGACTCATTCCTTCCCTCGTGAACAGTTTTAAGTTTTAGGGCAGAGACGTTAACTTTTTTTTTCTCGTTGTTGTTTGTTTTCTTGCTTGTTTAAGAACTTGGGGGGGAGGAATGTGGAGTCCTGGGACTAGTAGAGTCGTCACGTGACAAGAAGGCAGCGTACGATCGAGTCGAGTTGAGTTCTTGCTCCATGTGTGTTTTAACCGCTCATAATTCTTCCATCAACTTCACTTGGCAAGTAGGTAACAAATATGAGATAATATCCGAGAAATTGAACTTTTTCAAAATTTTCTGATCGGAACTTTTGACATCCCGGAATTAATGTGCTCAAAACTTAGCGGTGAACTCGAGAATTTTACAAGATTTGCAGTTGTCAGTTCTTGAGAATACGGATCATTCAAAACCTCTAACTTCGCCAGTTATAAACAATGAGCTTTTGTCTCAAGAATACAAATAATTGCAATCATAAGCTTTAATTAGTGTAATAAATTTGATGGCGCAAAGTTTCTCTCGTTCAAGCTCCTATCGCAACATGCGATTTAAGCTAAGTTTAGAGGATTAAATTGCAAAAGTAGCTCGTACTCACAGGCTCCTCTACACATCAATGCATAAAGTTCCAAAATCTTCCATCTGTTGAAAAGCATTTAAAACCATTTGCCCCGCAACTTGTGTTTTTTTTTTTGTTTTTTTTGTTTTTTGCCACGCTTTGAAGAGGGAGAAAAGTCCCGTTGACCACTCGGGCCCTAATTACCCGCCAAAAATTTTTTTTCCCTCCTAAAATTAACATCGCCCCCAACGAAAAAACCTCCATGTAACAAAAAAGTCCTGGTTTCAAAAATTTTCTCAAAATTACATCCGTAGACGTACAAACCCGTGTTTTAAGAAAATGGGTAGAAATAGAAAACCCCCGGTAAAATAATTACAGAAAATTTTTGACCGAGACACGCCAGCAGTTTTTTCCCAAATTGTTGGGAAAAACGGTAATTTTTTTTTCTCTCGTTTTCCTCACAGTTGGTTTTTTTGTTTTTTTTTTTTTCGAATTCCAGGACCAAATAATTTTTTTGTTTTTCTAAGCCCATTTAAGGTCCATAAGCCCTAACCCATGCCAAATATTTTTGGCCAGTGTTGGCAACCCCACAAAATATTTTTAAACGAATTGGCCCGTGACGAAAATCGCATCTTTTCTATCAACGCCATTTTAAAGCATAAACAAGTAGCCTGCATGAGAAGAAAAATGCCGTTTACCATTTTCAAATATCTCTTTTTGTTCCAGAGATATTCAAGTTTTTAAAATATGCAAATTAGCCAAGTGATGACGTCATACACTCAACCAAATTTTGATCAAATATGATGAAAAAGGATATCTCAGCCAATTTGAATCAGAAATGTTTGATTCCTTGCCGTAAGATTCTACTAAATGTGCTCCACAATTTGAGCTTAACAGTTTTGTTACCATGGCAACATACTGGGCTCCAGACCTCCCCAATATTGAAGGCATTTCTGGCCACTTTTGGCATCCCATTTTCATATTTGCAAATGGTGCCTCATATACATGATCCAACAAGCATATGAATATGTTAGCTTGGGTTTGTGGCCTTGTTTAATGTTTTTCGGGCTGAAAATCACTTACATATTGAAATCAAGTGGGTGGGGACTGGAAAAGAGTGAGTTGCCATGGGAACAAAATATTTTATAGCTATAGGTGTGTTTTCTGTAGAACTATTAGCCTGCCAAGTTTCAATGCTCTGCGCCGCAAATTGTCCAAGATAGCTCTATTTATATACATGATGTAAAACTGAGTTGAGTAAATGACGTCATCAGTCATCTCATTTGCATATTTTACACATTTTTCAAACTTAAATATCTCCGGAACAAATGCAGATATTTGCAAACGGTAAACAGCGTTTTCATTCTTATATAGAATTCTTTGTGATCCACCTAAAAGATCAAGAGGTAAAAATTTG
>JAHPZR010002675.1:0-54826 GCA_019787425.1 Platygyra sinensis
GACAGTTGTTGAATGAATTTGTTCGAAAGGCATCACTCCAAGTCCAGGATTTTCGCAAGGATGGAGAATTTTCAAAATGATTGCTGTCGTCCTTGGACCAAAATCTTTTCACGAACTCGAATTGAAGGCTTTAAAGAATCGCAATCACAGCGGTTGCGTCGATCGCCAACAAGATAGATCGATTATAACCGAGATTTATTTTTCTTCGAACCAAAGCAACTCATTTTTAGGCGATGATAACAACTGTGAATGAAGAACACAACAACGATGAAACAAGGTACAGGATGAATTTATTTTTCGTAGTTTTTCCCTCGTTTGTTTTACTGCCGAACTTGATGAGCAACTGTGATTTACAATCAATATATATGTTAGCTTAAAGTCAAAACGCCTGAAGCGTTCCGCCTAAAAAAATGATTAATGCGTTCATCATGATCCAAAACGGTTTCGATTCTTGGCTTGAAATTTCGAAAACTCAACTGAATATTGTAATCATCCAGCCGTAGCGTCCATTCGAATATTAAATGTTGATTGGACTAATGAACAATACATCAAACGACAGTTGGTCACGCGGTGGGGGAGTCCTGGAACGAAGGCGCCATTTTGAGCTCTTTCGTCCACCATATTGTTCGTTAAGTTCACGGATGGCAGAAAACTAAGTTGGCTCTGGTAGAAAAACTAGAAGCGTTCTTGGAAAGGACGTGTTCAGATGTCAGGAAAGAAATTCAGGCAGCGATTGGGGAACTGCTGCCGACAACATTCCGTTTCGTAGTCTGGTAAGTCCTAGAGTGGATCAATGTCCTGGAAAAATGTGCTGCGCAAGTCAGTGTGCTAGTAGTGGAAAACCATTCCGATGGCTACCCTGAAAACATTTTCCGTATTTGGAACACTTTGTTATTGGTCCAATCAACATTCGATATTTGAATGGACGCTGCGGTTGGATGATTACAATATTCAGTTGAGTTTTCGAAATTTGAAGCCAAGATTCGAAACAGTTGGATTAATGAACGCATTAATCATTGTTTAGGCGGAAAGTTAGTGGAGACCTGGACTTATGTTGTACCATGGCTCACTTTTTGCTGTTTCCACACTCAAATCTCAAAATATTGAAATCAAACTTTTAAACGCACTAGTACTATGAAGACACTTAAAAATAAAATAATATATAGTTATTATATAATGGGAAGACCAAGAAAATATTTCACTAAAGAAGAAAGAAATGAAGCTAATAGACTAACTAAGACTAAGTATATGTTAAACAAAGAATGGATATGTCCTGAATGTGGTGATCATAATTACACGATGGCTGGAAAATGGAATCATCTCAAAACGAAGAAACATATGAAGAATGCACAAGTTGTGAAGGATTGACATAGTTTATGCTGTTTATCGGTAGCCAAAAATTTATTGTTTCTGGCTATTGACATTTTAAGACGCACTATGTTAAGACTTAAGAAATAAAAATGTATAGTTATTATATAGAATGAAAAAAAATTATCTTAACTGATAATATGAATAAACCTGATTCTAACAAAGCAATAAAATATTTGAAGAAATATTATCTGAAGGATGCTCAGAAATTGGGCTACACTCTTTCAGACCTCATTAACACAAAAACAAGACGAAAGATTATAGAAGAAATTGAGCGTGGTGATGCTAGAAACATCAAAAAAGTGTTATCTAAGAGATATCTCGATGATGCAAAAAGGTTGGGTTACAAATGGTCTGATTTGATTAAAAAAGAAACAAGGGAGAAAGTAATCAATGAAGTCATCAACCTCAGAATGACAGAGGCAATTAAAAAAGCAAAAGAAGACAGTAAAAAACAAGCTAAACATGATGCCATATTGAAAAAGAAGATGGATAAAATAAAAAGAATGAATGAGAAGATAATTGGAAAGCAAACAGTAGATGTCCTTATTTTTCAGAGATATGAAGACGAAAAGGATATCCCTAAAGACAGAAAGATAGCATTCAGGGATCATTATGGGAAACCATATATCATGAGATTCCGTCGATATTTCATTGTTGATAAGATAATGAATGCCAATAGATACATTGGTAAGCGCATTTACGATTACGTTGATAATAATGGTAAAAGACATGACTTCGATAGAGTGGTTGAATTTCTCAATACATCTGATGACTTCAAAATGTTTAACAAAGACTATATCAATTGTATCGTTATTAAATCACTGATTGATGCAAACAATACAACCGAGGCCAATGATTTGCTTGATGAAGATTTATTCATGTCCAAAGAAGAGCATGGAGTTTTCAGTCGATATATCAATCTTGATAAAAGAGTGAGGAATGTGGAAGACAACTCATGTTATGTCAAAATGATTGTCAAACGGTTTCAAAAAGCTTTTGAACAAGTACATCAACAGTACAAGAGATATAACTTTGATTTAACAACAGAGAGCCTCTGTGACTTGTGTGGAATCGCGTATAAGAACGAAAATATTGGTCTATCCATCAATAAATCATTAGCCTTCTTCAAAAAATTTCATCTGGGCTTGCATGTGTATGGTCCATTTGGATCGATTTTCAAATACAAACCTGAAAAAAGAAACAAAAATCTAAATCCGTCTCATCTGTTTATATATATATTAAACAACCATTGTTATGAAATCAATGAAAATGTGAAGGAATTCGAACAACTGCATTGGGCAAGCCCCATCTCCGATGACAATCTTAATAATGAGGTAAACTCGTTAAGCGTATCCGACAGATATAACATAAGACAACAATCAATCAACAAGGAATGTCCAACATTCGTAAATACCATAGACGAGGTCATTGATTTCATAAAATCATATAATACAGAGTGTATAGAGGATATCCACATTGTCCCGATTATATATAACGATTATCTTGACACATTGTTATTTGGGATCATAAATAATCTTGGATACACACCGGAAATAAAAATGATGGGTGGCAAAATCACGTCTCTCTTAGTAAAATATAGTAATGTATTATTCAATATTACGTTATCCAACACAAAAGCAAACGATACTGATGTATGGATCAATAAAGATGACTTTGAGTTATATCATACTATTGATGATGCATTTTATAACGGTTTAATATGCCATGAACATATGTCCACATACAATAAACAAACTATAAACATTGAAAACCTCTTAACAATTGGGCCAAAATCAGGGTACTTTACCGAACACGTCTCTCAACCGCTTATGGGATTGACTCAAGAAAGGCCTACACATCTGATTTTATGAGCATAGAATATTTTCCGGTCTTCAACTACTTTGATATATGGCAGGAATATGACAATCACAAAATTGAGGTCTATACACAATATATAGTGAAAGTCGACCCTCAATCTGCTAACCCAATATTATTCTCAGGCACATATTCCAGATGTTATGGGTACAAATTAAATAGAATTGATGAAAAATTTATGGTGATGTATTACAAAAAACCATCAAACCTGGTCCTATCCAATAGTCGGTCTCTTGTCAAAAATGTATTCAAAAGCAAATTACCAACCGACTTGAAAAAATTCATTGTGAATAAAAATCTAGGGTTGATTGAAAAGAAGAAGAATAAAAAATCAGTATGTAAAGCTTTCAAAAATTGCAATGAAGCTTTATATTATCAAACAAAGTTGAACAAGGGTCAAATTTATTCGATCAATGAAGAAGAAACAATTATGACAAAGGACATAAGCCCATTAGATCTGAATCCATCACCAACAATTAGTATCAAGAAGAAGGTCAAAGACACGTTGCACATTCTTTGTGTGTCAAAAGAAGAAAACTTGACTAATGGCTTCCTTCCCATCAAAGAACTCATATATGAGATCCGCGACCTCAAAAACTACAACACATACAAGAAACTAACAGATGCGAAAATAAAAGTATATGGAATAAAAACAGATTCGATGATGATAGCTGATACTCCAAAAAATGTCAAGGCGGTAAGGGGGGTATTCGACTTATCTGACAAAATAGGTAATTACAAAATTGAAAGAAATAAATTCCTAATAAATTCAGAGATCAAATGTAATGACAATGAGTTGCCAAAAATAGATAGAATAAATGTTAGAGAGCATAATATAAACAACGAGTATGATAATCAAGAGTTAATGAGCATCATGAAAGATCAAAATGTTTTTGTCAAGGGTATGTTACCCGGAGTTGGTAAGACATCGGCTTGTAAAAATTATAAGAATTCTTTATTCGTATCACCATATAACAAACTATGCCAAGATCTGAGGAAGAGTGGATACGACGCAATCACATTAAACAGATTATTGGGACAAGGTATAGATGAACACATGAAGTTCAAGAAATATGACACAAGTTCTTATCACTGTATAGTATTCGATGAGATGTTATTATACAATCCTCGCCAACTATATTCTATCCAAATGTACATGGAGCAAAACAATGACAAACGATACCTTTGCACTGGGGATATCGATCAAAGAAAACCATTCAACTTTGGTTGTAACAATGTCGATAATCAAAATGAGTATCAGTTATTTTGTGTCAACCAAATGTTTCCAGATCAAATAACACTAAAGATAAACAAACGACTAAAACACGACAAAGACAAGGTGGGGTTGATTGGGTTGAAAGAAGATATTCTAGACATTACTAAAAATCCAATCGAGACATTCAAGAAACATGGTATGAAAATCATAAATAAAATGAAAGACGTTGATACTACAAACAATATATGTCTATTCAATTTCAGATGCGACCAGGTCAATAAACATGTGTCTAAGAACATAATAAAGAAAGATGGATTTTACACAGGGATGGATGTAGTATGTAAATCTCATTACAAATCAAAAAATATCCGATTATATGTCAACTACTATTACACCATCAAATCGATTAAGAAGAACGAGATCATTATACACGAACAATTAGATAATAATGATATATCACTCACATACAAGGTGTTTAATAAACATTTCAAAATGCCATATGCTAATACATGTGATAGCGTCCAAGGATTGAGCATCGATAATAAAATAACAATCTTCGATTGTAATACTCCATATGTTGATAGATATTTCATTTGGACAGCATTGACACGAAGCACTGATCTAAACAATGTACAAATATATGAGCATTCAAAAGAGGAAGTTATGTCATTGAAAAGATCATGGGTAAGGCTCTATTTTAATCAAAAAATACAGGGATATAAGCAACTCAAGCATGTTAAGGCATGGCTCAAGCCTCATTTGCATAAAATCCTAAAAACAATAATTACTCTGCCAGGATTTGGTATAATCTTTGCAAAACTGGCAGCCTAACAAATCTCGAGGACCTTAATATTTTAAGACCAATAACATCTGATAAAATGGGTCACGTGACTATAATTACAGCGCTGATTATATTACCGTGAACACCTAAAATATGTCTGGAATGTTTGTGTTGTAACCAATCACATGCGAGATCTTCACACCACAGAAACCACAGGCAACGAACCGTTTTCCTATCGGCCACGGAACAAATTATTTTTGTTTTGTTTAAGGATGCAAACTGTCTTATTAGGAATTTAAAACACCGCTGTTCCCCAAGATTAGTGCTAACGACCGCATCCAGGTCATCGTTCGAGTTTAGAAAGAAAAAATTTAGAAGCCAACGCGACGCGACGGCGACCAGCTTTCCATGCCACGACATCACATGAAGATAATAAAAAAATCAACAATCGTGATTAGCATAATTCTTGATAATATTTTTTTGTAGAACAAGGGTTGATTTGTGTGGGCTAACAATTGAACCCTCGAACTACTGTGCCGGCAGAAGTTCCTTGATCGCAAGATAGACCGCCGAACAAATTTGCGATTAGGCGTAACAAATTATTCCGATTTCGATCGTTACAAAAAGTTAGAAAATTCGCGCGCCAAACCGTCGCGTGCGTCCGCCCGGCACATCGGCTTAATTTACTTCAAAATCGCTCAGACCTGTATTCTTCGGTATTATAGCACATACTGTAAAGAAATGGGCAGGAAAAGTAATTGTTTACTTGTAAAAAGACTGAATGTTGAAGCAAAACGAAAATAATTTGTTCCGTGGGAAACCGTTCGTTGCTTGTGGTTTCTGTGGTGTGAAGATCTCGCATGTGATTGGTTACAACACAATAAACATTCCAGACATATTTTAGGTGTTCACGGTAATATAATCAGCGCTGTAATTGTTTTATTTTTTTGAAAAACAACTGAAAATGGGCCACCGAGATGACATACAATTACTGTCAAATCTAGTATTTTTACAATTGTGCTAATGGCCCCTGCAGGAATCTGTCCTGAATGGCCGACTAAAATATTCAGTTTAGAAGTTATCACGTAAAAGAGGTCACGTGACCTTCTGTCTTTCCACATATAGCCTTAAATAATGAAGGGGTTCATCCATTCAGGACAGAAATAGTTGCCTTAGAAAGTGGTTAAAAATTTCTTATGGTTAGTTTTTTTGAGATAGCTCACTATCCTTGGCCCATCTTAGAGTTCATCTTGAGCAGGCCTGTGACGTCACGAGCCACGTGACCACCACAAAGACACTTTAAGGAGTATGAGGATACTAAGTTTTGTTTGTGGTAAATTTTTGGCACCCCCTGGGATAAAAAATTAACGTTGCTTTAGACCAGAAACGGTTTTATCTTTCCAGTGGTCTGCACTGGATATGAGCCATGCCTTAACATGCTTGAGAACAGGATAAAAAAAAAATGGTAGAAAACACAATAGCGATGATTATATCGACCCTGAATGGTTTAAACTACAATATAGGACCAATAAAAAGTGTCCATTATGTAATGTGTCATTTGAGGTTTCTATTCTTGAAGACAACAAGGTAACGAGCAATATTACAGCCGACAGGATAGACAACAATAAACCCCATATAAAATCAAACTGTAAACTAGCCTGTGTGTCATGTAACGTTGCTAATAGATAAATAAAGTATCACTCAGCTGCTTTGACGACAAAAGATACATTCATGCTGATGGAAAGACAAGTTACGCATATGGACACTATGAGATAAAAAATTAATCATCTTCATCATCTTCAGTATCATCTTCATCATTTTCAGAACTATTTTCAATTTCATATATTTCATCATTTAATTCAACTAATTCTTTCAAATTTTCTGTTATTTCATCTGTCTCTTCTTTAATTTTGTCCGTCCTCTTTTTCAGCTTTTTAATATCTTCTTCAACCGCACCAATCAAACTATCTCTTTGTTTTCTTAACCATACAAGGATCGTTTGTTTTTATCACAACATTTGCATGTCATACCTTTTAACATTTCAGATTTGTTTTTCAAAATCTCATGAAGGCAAATTGAAGGTAGTTGATTTTTCGTTTTCATATTAGTATAATATTAGTTATAATCCATCAAATCTTTTCGCTCGCGCGCGATTGGTCTAAGCACGTCACGTGACCGAATATCCCCCAGATAAAACTGGTGGATATCCGAGAATATCCCCCAATTTTCAAAACGGCGCGCGTTGCGGAAAAGATTTGAAGGATAATAAGCACGATAGCCTCCATTTGGCGCGAAAATATGCTAGGATATTTGTCCTTGGACATTATCTGTTCCTCAAAGCTCACAGTTTTCCTCGAGCTACGCTCTCGGAAAACTGTTCGCTTCTCGGAACAGATAATGTCCGCGGACAAATATCCTAGCATATTTTCGCGCCAAATGGAGGCTATTGTTTATATATTTTTTTATACCATAATAGAAAAATGGCAAAAAAAATCTAACTAAAACAAATCTCTCTCAGGAGAGACTTTTTATTTTTGTGCACAACCCACCCGCCTCTCCTGAGAGGTTTTATTTCCCTCCTCCTCACCGTTCCTTTGAACACTCGCAGACTCACCACATGAGCCAAGTTTTTTTTTCTTTTATTTTTGCCCTCGGATTTGAGATCAAACCGGGCACTTCTGCCGTATATATTTATACAACTATAGCTCTACCCAATGATCCGACATCGTCTTCAGGCAATTATTTATTTGATGCTAACTACTTATTAACCCTCAGCATAGGGCAGGGGTTTTTCCTATGCTCAGGGGGTGTGTATGGTGTATAGAGAAGACAGCCCCTGCTTTTTCTGACCAAACTATACCCATACACCGATATGTATTAAAAGTGAATCGACTATTTATATCATTCGTATCGAGTTTTTTTACGCGTGTGGTGCAAAAAACTTTGTCCCTCTGATCAAATCGATGACTCATGATGACTCATGATGACTCATGTCTACAGGGAAAAGCCCTACCTTAGAAAGGTCAAGTTGAATTTTATGCAAAACAACTGCAGAAACGCGTTTCTGAATAAATTTAATGCGTGGGCGATAAAGAGAAACTGTTTTCTGCTTTCTGGAGAGACCGTTGGAGCTTGGCAACCGTAGATTCTAACACTTTGACTCTTTTCTTTAATGCTGTTAACTCATTGTTGACTTAAGTAGTTCCAGCTTTTTTTTTTCAATAAATCAGTGACAAATTTCTTAAAAGTAGGCCGGCACAGCTGTGTCGTGACGTCATATAGTTTTGGATTTTTGGTTACGGATTTGAAAATATGATCTCATATAATAGTATAGAATGAGTTGTAATTCTCAAATTCACGATGAATTGAAGAATATGATGGAGTCGACATGTCCTTTCTGTGATCAACAATTATAGAAGTTGTTAAAGTGGTTGAGTCATGTTGTAGTGAACAGGATATGGAAAATGTAAATGCTATGAATATCTGTATAAATTGTGGTTTAGTTCATGGTTGTGATTATGTCACAGATTATGTCACAGAGTACTTCAATTTCTATGAAAATATGCATCTGATACGAGGAAAATCGAGATATCATCGGAATTACCATATTGATAATGTGATTGATGGTCTATCTTTTGAGAATGATATTCAATTGACTCATAAACAAAGGAATCAGATGCATAAAGTATTCATTGAGATTGATGGTGTTCTTCATAAAGTTAATTATGGGCGAAAACGGGTAATAAGCATCAAATTCATCCTCAAGCAATTATTCAAGATGCTCGGGCTTCCTTACAAATATATCAATGTAACGAAGTCGAAGAGGACATTAACATATTATAAACAATATTGGGAAAAGGTTCAATCATTGATAGGTGATAAAATTCAGTCGATTATTGATGTGTGAATTTTTCATCATATTTTGTCAAATACTTATCAACAATAGGACTGTTGTCTGTCACATAATCATCAATGTTCTTCATTGTGTTGCAGATGTGAGATGAATTAAAATTTCCACTTCTCATCATATCTTTTATTTCATTTAGCAGATGTTGATAGCTTTGGTAAGCGTATGTACAATTTTGGATCTTAAGATCAAGGTTTTTATGCGACATCCAACCCTGAATCAATAGTGCTGCTGTGCTGATAGTGACTAAACTAACGCCGCCGGTTGCTATACTGGAAGCTAAACCACCGGATGCAAATATGATGGACAATGAGTTCCCAAGTAATTTCAATTTTTTGAGGTTTTTTACTGCTTGTTTGTATGCCCAACACTTTTTATGATATGTGCTGTAGTAAGACTTTAATTCTTCAATCTGTTCTTCTGTCAATTCATCTGAAATATGATTCCAGTTGAATATACTTTTCGGTGGTCCTTTATTATGAATGAAACCATTCAACGTGTATATACTTTTTCGTGATTCTTTCATATATATATTGTTTATACTACGATTTTGTTGGATACACAATATAATAATCCGGAAATCTGACCACACAATGGGGATCTTTTTATGAATGTTGGTGTTAGAATACTAGGTATGGCATATGTATACCCCCGGTCTGATGAATAGTGGCTATAGAATCGACCGAAAGCATCATGTAGAATGCTATGTGAGTGTAATATGTTTGATCGTTTGAATATTCTTTCAAGAAAGCGTGTTATGCGTCCATTTCCAGGACCGATTAAACCAATCTCGCCATTGTTTTCTTCTAGAACTTCATCTATTGTCATATATGCCTTGCAATTTTTGAAGTAAATATATTGGTATACTAAAGCAGACTTTAGTATAACATCATCAACATGTGGATGCTGTTGTTTGGTTTTTTTGAAGGACAATTTAACATGATTAACAATGTCACTTATCATATATGTATTGTTTATATATTTTCATACAATTACCCATGAACTGTATAAAAAAAGTGCTGTTATGAGAACCCAGTAATGTGGGATTGTCATTACTGTTAATTGATTTTATCATTCTCAGTCTTATGTCAACATGACTTGTGAACTTTGGAATATTGATCAATTTGAACACAGTATTCACTGTGAATGGTGAATAATGATCAGTGAGAGTTTATTTCATTGTTGAAAATGATGGCACCATTGAACATATTTTGAATTTGGAATATTCCACCATGTTTGATGCTGTCAGTATAAATGATATGATACCAACCATTTTTTGTGATCCTTAATCTGGTGTTATCACTTGGATGCATTCCAAAAGGAGCTGATATTTTTTCCCAAGTATTGATTTCTGGAAATTCGATTGTTTTATCACTATTATGCTTCAAATCAGCTGTGTATGCAAAATTGTGAAATGTACTTAATTGTGATATATTGACAGCATCTCCATCATCAACACCATCAGCAACTCCAGTTATTTTATTGTTTTCCATATTGATCGTTTCGTTGAAAGTTACAACACCATTATCAACACCCCAAAGAGCATCATAAACGCTTGATGGAACATCTGATTGAAGCCCTTTGACACCGTAACACACCAAATATGTCTGTAGTTTTGGTGGATATGATTTTCCACTTTTCATTTTGATCACAATATCTACATATAGATGATTAGGAGAGGTATCCGTTGATTTAGTAAATTGTAATATCAATCTTGAATAATTATCAAACGCCTTATTTGACAAATCGTGAACAGTCTCAACAGCACTGATGCCGTTAAGAGACACATTTTCTCGATCAACATCATCTGTAGACCATATTAGCTCGAATGCCATTGTATAACTATCATTTGGCAATACGTAGAGATTAATGGATAATCTTGAACTGTAATAACCATGATCCGCATCAAATATTAGTTTTGTGTCAATGGCTTTTTTATTGATTGAATGAGGACTTGATTGAAAGGTTACCAAATTCCCGAATTCAATATCATCTTCTTCAATAAGATGTGATGGATTGTTCATAACATACTGGAAAGCATTTGATCTGTCAGAACTGGTGACATGAGACTGACTTACATGTGTTTCCATACACTTTTTGGTTACCAAATCTGTGTCGCTTGATGGATTTGCTGAATTGATTATCTTATGACTATTTGCTAAATTTATATCACCAGTCATACTTTTACTTCCATCACGCTTTAGATAACGATTATCACCAAAAACGAGTGTAACAGGTTGTTGACCTCCAGTAGGATTTGGTAAATTATAAATTCTATTATTATTCATACTAATTGGACTATTAAAATCATTATTCATATTTAAACCACCGCAATTTAAAATTTTACTACCATACATTTCAATTGGGCTAACGGTGTCATTATTCATTGTTAATCTACCACAGCTATTAATTCTATAATTATTAATATCTAGATCACCCTGCATGCTTCTGCTTCCATCTAGTTTTAGTAAGTCTGAAGTATCAGTAGGGGGAATTTTACTAATCTCATTATTTACAAAAGCTTTACTAACCAAGGTGTTATCATCATAAGATCCATCATCATAAGGTGCACTGTTTTTGATTACTTTTTGATTCAAATCATAATTATACCCCTTTGTTTTGAGAAAATTTTCATTGAGATAATGTTTGTTGACAACACTGTGTAAATCTTTGTGCCTATAATCAAGACTATCAGTATCTTTATAATCAGTGAGATTTTCAACCGACAGAATATTTTGATTTCCCATATTGAGATCACCAAACATACTTCTACTACCATCACGTGGTAACATACCTGATGTGTCAACCTGTACTGGAATCTTAGCGATCTCACCATCCACATACACCTTGCTGGCTTTATCAGCAATAGCAATGTCCTGCTTAGCATTTTCAGTGTCGACATATTTTTTATTAGTAGCATCAGAGTCATCTACAGGATCACCTAAACCATTAATCTTATTGCCATCCAGATTTAAATTTTCAAAATAGAGAATCTCATGATTATCTTGGGCATCACTCACATTGAAAATATTGTGGTTAAAACTAGTCGATTGTTTGCCTTTAATTACTCTTGAAAAGAAAAGAAATCTGATATGTTTATCATATTGACTACCATAATATCTTATTTGAAAAGTTATCTCACCCGGTTGACCATCTGAGGTGAATTGAATAACTGATCGAGTGAATTGATTATCGATTTTATCACAATCAAATGTATTAATAGTATAATGACTATCACCATAGACATGATAAATTATTGTATCATCTGTCAGATAAATTCCGTTTAATAAATCTACCGTAAATATCTCAAATATAGAAGTATAAGTACCACTAGTCAGGTCATTAGTCATTTTTACACTCGACCAAGCCTGTCCACCAAAACCATTATCGAAACTTTCTTTTGCGATTAAACGAGCATCATGATGAACAATATGAGATCGATAGAAATGACCTTGTGGTAATAAATTTGGTGAACCTTCTTGAGCAATCACTAGCTCTCTCTCATCACCAAAGTTTTTATAAAATCGGAAACTCTTCTGTAAATGGCAATTATTTTGACTAAATTGAGTATGAGACTTTAATACTTTATAATTTACAGCATCACCATCATCGGTAGAGTCGGCTAAGTTCATTATTTTTTTATCGTTAAAATCTAGATTTCCAGTCATATTTTGAGACCCATCTCTCAAAATGACATCGCTCTTATTTAATCTATTTTGGTTTACATATTTTTTTGTACATGCGTCTCCATCATTGACAGGTTCAGCCAAATTAGTCAATCTCTTCCCATCAATATCATAATTACCATCATCTGTTAATTTGAATCCAACACCAGGGAGTCCAGGTAGTGAACTCGTCGTTGTTGATGATGGTGATGATAAAAGTCCGTTTGAATAACTCATTATATAATAAAGTTATATTTTTTCATTGAAATTTTTGGTTATGAATTTTCGTGGCTTATCAACATATACGAAGCTATATGGTTCTTCAGTTGCTTTCTCATATGATTCTTTTGGAATGCTATTTTCACGGCAAATTAAACTCTTCTCATTAGCACTTGGGAATTCATAAATAGAGAAATGTGAACAGTTCAATCTTATGTCTTTTGGTGTCTTATAGTAGCTTTGACTCAGATAAATAACACTGCAATTTTTATGCCTACCTCGTATGAAATAGTCGACTAATGGTTTTTGGTTTTTATCACATACATAATCATCGAAAATGACAATTTTCTGTGAGTCACAGTCAAGGTCTTGAACAGGTATGATTTCATCATTTCTTGCTTCAATAACATCATATCCAACCTCATCACTTATTGGTTGGAAGGTATTCATAAGATTCTGGTACTTAGACTGATCCAAATTTTTAGCGTATAGATAAACCTTATCAAAGTACAATAATTTGTGGATCATATGCATTAATGTATTTGTTTTCCCTGAACCGCTTGGACCACATATCAGCATCCGGAAACATTGATGAGGCATGAAATCGTATAGTTGTCTAAAGTTTGAGACCACATCGTCTTCAACATCATAATTCGGTATTCTCATTATATTATATTGGTATATTAATTCAATAACATGGTGTTCAACACGGTGTTCAACACGGTGTTCAACATGGTGTTCAACATGGTGTTCAACACGGTGTTAAACGTTGTTTTTTATATATGATTTGTCATTTTTTATGTAACATAATAATATAACAATAAATGAGTTTGCTTAAATGGAAAGAACTCGCAAAGAGTAAAACTGAATTAGGTAATAAAATCAATTATGTCCATAATGCAATCAAACAACATAAAATCGGTCAGGAGACAAGCCAAGAGTCATTTGGGAAGTTATTAAAACCAGTGACAAGTAAATTAGATGATGTAATTGACAGTAATTTGAATTTAAGGATGCCTCGAAGGATAAAAAGACCACCGAGGAAAGGGGAAGTTCCAATACGGCATTGACTATTGCTGAGTGATCAGTTGAAGACATGGGTCTTGATAATCTGTTTGGTGATTATGTACCACCACAGCAAGAGAAACAACTAGTACCAAAACCACCAACATATGAAGAATCGTTGGCGGATGTTTTGGAAGGGAAGAAGGAGATATATGTCGATCCCCAATATTTGTCCCGAAGATCCTCAGGAGCTGCCACCTGAATACGATGACGATGAAGGAGTTGATTATTCAATAGATGATTGGGATTTATCGAATAAGATTTTAGATGATCTTAATCTTCAAAATTATGAAGATATAGATTATCAATTGAATCAGAAGGAAATGACACCCAAAAATACTAAGAGCTTTTTAAATAAGATGATAAAAAATGCAATAAATAAAAGGAATGTATTAAAGGGCAAAAAATCAGATGTTACAAAAAAATACAATAGTGGGAAAATATCGGTAGCTGAAAGGCAGGTGATGAACAAAAATATATATAATAAAAGATCTGTATTGAATGAATACATTGAACATCTTAATGCTGCACTGAAAACAATAAAAGGTTCAGGGATAAAAGGCCGAGGAAGAAAACAGAGAGGTGGAAATGTTATGTTTTTCAACGATGTAAAAGCAGCTTCTCAAGAAATTAGAATTGATTATTGGAGAAGTTCTCGCAGGTAACACATCAATTCAAATGAGAAATACAGGAGTTAATATATTGGACACATTATTGAGAATGTCAACAATCAATAGACCGCAATATAATAAATTGTATAATCAGTACTTTAAAGTATAATTATCTAAGTATATATATACATGGATCGAGAGATTGTATTATCATCATACAGTGTCAAAGGTCAAGGAAACAACACTCCTCAGGATTTTACGACTAAATTCACAAATCCCATAATATTGGATAAGAATAACCAATATGTGGTAGGTCCTTAACCGAATCATTAACATGTCGTTCACATGGTTCAATGTAAATTCCTCATATAATAATCAATTAATCAAGTACAGCTCCGATAATGGTTCAACATTTCACAACATCACTTTCCCAGCAGGAGTCTGGAATTATATAGACTTCAATACATACATCAAGGACATAACGAAGATTGTCAAGGATGGTGCTAGTGATAATGAGTATCCTATCACTCTTGAATTTAATAATACAACATTCAGGGTTACAGTCACATTAGCCAAGAATTACCAACTTGATTTAACAGCAAGCAATTTCAATGAACTGATTGGGTTTGAAAAGGTAGTATTGAAAAATGAAACGAATACAGGACCTAAAGTGCCTAATCTCAGTCAAGACACTGACATTCTTAATATTCATTGCAACCTAATCAACAATTCACTTGTAGACGGTCAAGATACAGACATCATATATTCATTCTCAACCAGTGTGCTTCGACCCAGTTACTCCTTCACCATCGAACCAAAAAGAGTAACATACAATCCCACCAATAAGAATAGTATAAGCAGTATTAGGATATACATTACAGATGGAAAAAGGAGATTGATCAACCTGAATGGGGCGGATACGTCTTTTTCACTAATTCTGAAAAGGATGGAATAATGTAACATAATAGTATATAATGAAACCATATGAATTCATGAGATTTTATCATCCAAAGCTTGGTAGATTCGTACATCAGCATAAAGGGTCAGGGATTATCGTTGATAATATTTTCAAACCGATGAAGAGTGTTGTGTCGTCTGTTGTAAAAAAGTTTGCCAAGAAATCAGGTCAAAAAGCGTTGAAATCAGGTATTTCACATATGAGTGAAAAAGCTGGAAAAAAGATGTCCGAGAAGTCAGGAGACTTGATAATGAAAAAGCTTAGAAATATGAGAATCAGTGATGTAGGACAAAATGCAATTACCTCACCCATTAAACGGCAACAGCAACAGCAAAATGAAAGTACTGATATGTTCATCAATAGATTAATATCAGGATCTGGTATAAAAAGAAGGAGTAGAGTAAAAATTATATAACATAATAATATAATGGCTTTAACAACAAGTGAAGACATAGAGAAGACGGTTTATTAACAAGTGAAGACGTAGAGAAGTGAATACTTACAAAGGTATGAGTTGGTTAGATTTCAACTAGATGATGTTATTCGGGCCCCAGCCAACGGTCAACATCAACAAAAAAATGGGTATAAGTTTACGATTAATGACAGGTCTTCATTCTACGATTGGTACAATGCTTATTTCGAGGTGCAATTTCAGGTGCAATTATTGGCTGATGGAGCAACCACTGGAGCAGCTCGAATATCGGTTATTAATGGTGCTCATTCATTGATTAACCAAATAATGATAAAGAGTGCTGGTAAGATTATATATGATACTAATAATCTCCACAAAGTTACGTTTGTCAAGAACCTACTCGAATATAGTGACGATTTTAGTCGCTCAGTAGCAAAGGATAGCTTTTTGGTATCTAGATACAGCTGACTCCGCGTCGATACAGAGAATACAGGATTTGACGCTAGGTTAGCTTTGACGACAGGCCTAAAGAATGTCAATGTAATCATACCTCTTAATCGTTATAATTTCTTTGAAGAGCTGAATGATCGAATGTTGGCCCCAATGCAACTCCAGTTCAATATAGAGTTACAGAATGACGATGAATTAATATATAAGGCCGCTGCAGGGGGTGTCAGTCGAGTAGTTATTAACAGATTCCTACTGTGGGTCCCAAAAATGATACCAAAGGACAGCCTATACGAAAAGTTTGTTAAATCCTTTTTGACAAAGCAATCTTGGACGTATTTAAGAGAAATGTATGAGGTTTCCTCCGCACCAACAAATAGCAGTGGATTCTTCCAGATCTCATCAAGTATTGATAATGTTAAGACTATCTTTGTATATTTACAACGAGCTAAAACAGACAATGCGAATGCGAATCCGTACCTGTTTGACACTTTCAAATTACAGGCGGCTGATAATGACGGTAATGTTGATCGTTATTTGACAACATGTAGATTAGAATACGGGAACGGAGTATTCTACCCAGAAACTGGATATGATTCGGAATCAAAAGTAAGGATCTTCAATGATTTGATGTCTTATGCTATGAGGAGGAATGATTTCAACACCGGCACACAGCTCAACATGTCGAATTACAACTCTCTTTATCCTATCATATATTTTGATTTATCATATCAAACGGAGAAAGTGACACGCGATCCAAAGCAGTTGATCTTCAGGTATAAGATAAATGCTAATACACTGGCCAACGACGCTTTCAATGTCCACGCCATCGTCCTATATGAAGAGGAAATCGTCATCAATAAGGTGGGAAATGAATTGGTCATAGTATAAAAAGTACTGAGATATTCTTTATTTCGTATATGTTATATAATCAGAAAATTATATAACATATATTATATACAAAAAATGACTCAGCTTTTTGAAATAAAGGTAAAACTATCCCAAAATCAGAAGAAGAATATCAGTAACGCTTACCGTAAAAGGGAGACGATTGTTATAAGGCTTACAAATGATTCTCTCAGTGGAAATGACACTCTGTATGTCCCAGAAACGGTAAAGAAGAGATTGGAGAAGAATCGGAAAGAGAATAAAGGTATGGATATTAAGCTCTCCAAAACCAACATCAGAAAACAAGTCGGTGGTAATTTATTGACTTCTGCTCTAGCCCTCGGACGTGCATTCGGACCAACTATTGCAAAAACCTTAGGCTTATCAGCTTTAGCAGGATTGGCCAGTACAGGTGCAAGCCAACTTGTCAAAAAGATATCTGGAAAAGGAGTACAAAAAGGTGGTTTTCTCATACCACAAAACAAAATTGACAAACTCATCGCAAACAAGCATCTTCTATCCGCCAAACAGAAGAAAGATATATTGAATGCCCTTCAATCAGGTTCAGGTGTTGTTATAAAACCAACAAAAACACAATCAGGTGGTTTCCTTGGTACTCTACTCGCCAGTATTGGAATTCCTATGGTACTAAAAGCTTTGACTGGAAGAGGTGCCCCTAAGATTGGACTACTTCACCTCCACAAGGTGGAAAAGGAGCACCGAGAATGGGTGTATGGCAACCACCACCTTTTATAGGATCATGGAATAAGAAAGTCGGTATGGGAAAAAAAAAGCCAACCAAAAAAAGGAAAAGGTCTACTGTTAGGACCAAACAGCCCGTTCAATTCAATCCCACTCGTAGGGGCGATACTGTGAAACCAAAATTCCATGAAGACATCCCGAAGAGCAATCATGATCTAATAAAATGGTGCAGATATCTAAATATCCCAAGCAATGATGTTTTGTCAAGAGATCAAAAAGTTCCGCATAACCACACCCAAGTATTATTCATTTACAATCTTGAACCATCATATATGAGTGGAAGCCATTGGATAGCAACTTATGTTAAAGATAATGTCATCAATTATTTTGATAGTTTCGGTATGCCTCCGTTTCAAGAATTGGTAAATCATAGCAAAAGAAAGAATTTGACTCTGCTTCACCAAAATAATCAAATTCAGAATTTGTATACAGCCACGTGTGGATACTTCTGTTTATACTTTCTGAATGAAATGAATAAGGGGAATTCATATCATGATTTATTAAAAGTGTTCAACATACATGATACAATGAAAAATGAGAGATTCATCAAACATTATTTCAAAAATATCTAAATTATATATATACAATGGTAAAATCATATTGCGTAAAACAGAAGAAACAAACAGCATGCGTTCCTGGAAGTGAAAAATATTCCATAACCAAAAACGGTCGATACATGATGAAATGTAAATGTGCTGAATGTGGTATAACAAAGACCAAATTTGTTAAGAAGATGGGAAACTGAATGTGCCCTCACAAGCTGGGGGCTTACTTGGAGAAGCTTTGCTAAAAGATGCCGCCAAAGGTTTATGTAATTTTGGACGACTCGGTGCTTCTAAGGCCATCAAATCAAATTTTGCCAAACAAAAAATAAAAGGTATTGTATGGCCAACAAATATCTGGATCAAGCTTTGGATAGTTTTACATCAGATTTGTCCAAAAAACTAGATCCATTTCACAGAGGTGGTGCTATTGATATACACAAGGCTATTCTCAAGTTTGCACCAAAGAAGGGTTTTGTAATGCCTGGACTTAGGTACACAGGGCCAGGAAACCCTCTGGAACAGCAACTCAGATATGATCCTAATACAGGTCAGATACTTGAAATATATCAACAGCCAACAGGTAAAACAGATGCTGTAAGCATGCAACATGATGTTGATTACACAGTTTGCGGTAATAAACCAAAAGGTGACCAAGTGAAATGCAAGAATGATGCAGATCGTAAGATGGTCAAGGCTCTCGATGCTATTCCTTGGAAAGAAAGACAATGGGGACATGCAATAGCTCGCAACGCTATAGCAGCTAAGCCCAAATTAGGTATGGGTGTTAAGAAGCCAAAAAACGTAAAAAGCCGTCGAGTGAAGAAAACTGGCAAGAAAAATTAGCTGATGAATTACATGCACCCATAAAACGCAAGTTCACTCAGCGGCGTGTAATCACAAATCATATCGATGAAATATGGCAAGTGATCTAGTTGAAATGCAACAGTTTAGTAAATGGAACAAGGGTTACCGATATCTTCTAATGGTTATTGATGTTTTCAGTAAATACGGTTGGATTGTATCCATTGAAGGATAAGAAAGGTGAATCTGTCGCTGAAGCATTCAAAATGGTATTCAAGGAAGGTAGAAAACCACAATATCTATGGGTTGATAAGGGAAAAGAGTTCTATAACAAACATGTGAAAGACCTATTAGAGAAAACTGGGATACATATGTACTCAACTGAGAATGAAGAGAAGTCATCAGTAGTTGAAAGATGGAATAGGACAATTAAATCCAAAATGTGGAAATAGTTCACAGTTCAAGGTAATACAATGTATCTCGATATGCTCCCCAAACTAGTAAAACAGTACAACAACACAAAACATTCAAGTATAAAGATGACACCTATTGAAGCATCAAATAAGAAGAATGGAGGAACTGTGTACTTCAATCTATATGGTGATATGGAATCATTAAAACAGAAACCGAAATTTAAAATAGGTGACAAAGTCCGAATATCCAAGTATAAACGGAATGTGTTTGATAAGGGTTATACACCACATTGGACAGAAGAAGTCCTCACAGTTGATAAGATCCAATACACCAATCCAATCACATATAAAATAAAAGATCTCAGAGGTGAAGATATTCAAGGGAGTTTCTATGAACCCGAATTATTAAAAGCCAAGCAAGATGTTTTTCGTATTGATAAAGTCATTCGCAGAGATCATAAGAAGAAACAAGCTTTAGTCAAATGGAAGGGATATAGTGATGATTTCAATAGCTGGATTCCAATGAAGGATTTAAATGCACTATAAAGTGATATAAGAACATTATCTAACATATACTGTATTGATTTATACAGTATATGCTGTTTATCTGCTATCTATCGGTAGCCCAAAATATAATTGTTTATGGCTATTTGTCACACCTTTTCTTATGGGCAGTTTTGCCACATTCAGGACTTATCCATTCTTTGTTTACATATACTTAGTCTTAGTTGGTCTATTAGCTTCATTTCTTTCTTCTTTAGTGAAATATTTTCTTGGTCTTCATAGTGCGTTTAAAAGTTTGATTTCAAGATTTTGAGATTTGAGTGTGGAAACAGCAAAAGTGAACCACGGTACAACATAAGTCCAGGTCCGCACTAACTGCGGAAGGCTTCAGGCGTTTTGACTGTAATATTAAAAATACGGCAGTATACGTGTATGCACACGATCAATTACGTCTGTGTTTTTATGCTCTCGTCCGTTATTTTGTAGTTCTTGATATTGGCCTCTATTCACCAATGTTCAATTCGTCTTCAGCGAATAATTGTTAGAGGGTGCTATTGAGGTTAACAGTTAACTGGCAATTGGCCCGAAAAAAATAGTAGTTAACTGATATTTGACCCAAAAATTAGTAGTTAACTGACAAATGAAAAGTTAACAGTTAAGTGGCATTCTATTATTATACTGAATACGATTGTTGTTGTTAATAAAGGGAACAAAGTTTTTTTTTTCTAGCAGCGAAGCTATTTCGTGACATTTAACTGTCGTAGAAGTCGTGTAGGCCTGCCAAGCCCGTTTTACAGATATGATTTTTATCGACAGGCCCATTCTGGCATTGTGCGAGACATACCATCACTCAACTAACGTCAAGGAGCAGAAAGAGAAAAATACGCACTCAACCTGTGGCATCGACCCTATTATAAGAAAGTTTTGCAAAAAAATAAATTGTGCGTTTATATCAAAATAGCTCCACACTACAGATTAGCCATCGAGTGTCTAGAAATCTAGGAAAAACGCCGTCAAAGAAACACAAAATAACTAGGTCGAGCTTCAAACAAATTAGGATCGAAAAGTACATTACGCCATTGACTAGCTGTTATAGCCAATAGAAACTAGGCATTTTCGATCCGTCACGAGGGTATACACCACGAGATGTTTGTTCAAAGCAGCAGAATGTCTTACATGCTCATGTGTACGAGTTGCGCTAGCAGAGGGTCTATTATAGTCTGGCGGTTTCAGGCTTCTGCGTAAAAAAGGTTTCAACATGGTTCACAATTCTGGCGGCTCCAAGATTTCAAGTGCGACTGGAATTTTTCTCTCCTTCCTCCACGCTTAAATCGGACGTGAACGGTTGGTTTATTTTATAGTTAGTTATCACATTGTATTAAATCTTTATTTTGTCAAATGAATCGGTTTAAATTTACGTAGGACTAAATATTAAAAGTCTACTCGTGACTTTCTCCACCTTCAAAGACATTGACAGCGTATTTTGGTGACTTTTTTGTACTTTCCGGAACAGCACTTGCCATCAGCTTTTAATGTCATCATCGCTAGACTCAGTAACACTAGTTTGATTTCCTTCCATAGTAAATAAGAGAAAAGAAAAGTTGAAATTCTTGTGCTGACTATGTTTCTCTTCGACGGAAAAAAATCGGAGGACAAATATCGACTCAGGCGGGGGTTATTGCGTGATAACTGTCCAGAGATTTATACCACGTGACGTGAAATAGCCAATCAAATCAATCAAAAATTATGGGTGGGTTATAATCTCGGATATCCCCCAGTTTTAGCTGGGGAATATTCGGTCACTTGACGAGTTTAGACCAATCGCGCGCAAGCGAAAAGATTTGATGGACTATAAAGTGGAATAATTGGAGATAAGGAAAATTCTTTTTCCAGCTATCTTCCTGGTGCCTCTAAAACAGAACGATTAAATTTTGTTCAAAGCAACAAAACTTCCCCTTTGTTATAAACTGATTGCAGCTGACTAAATATTTTTGCTGTAGTCGAGAGGATCTTAATTGTATTGTAATCACATTGCATTGGTGTAAAATTGGTCGAATTTCCACCCAGAGACACCTTCCGTTGGCAAGCAACTCGCGCACGCGCGGAAGTTGAAACAAGTTTCAATCTCCAGTAATAGGGATACGTATCCCTTATCTGCATGAGGCCCTGTTTACATGGACACAGAGCCGGTGGCCCTGCTAACCAGGCTACCCGGGTAAGAGGGCCCTACTTTACATGCAAGCGGGATAGTCAGTGGGGTATCTGTTGAGCGGCCACTAAACATGTGAAACAAGATGGCGGACAGAAGAAACTTTTTGGTGGCAAGTATATTTTTATCACTCATTCCCCTAGCGGTTGCTTTTCAGTGTCTAAGGGTATTATTCTGAGCTCTACTAAGTGAGTCGCTCGAACAAGGCAAGGCAAGGCAAGACACATTTATTACTGCATTTTTTGCACATAATACAGTATAGACAGACCTGACACCGCAGGTAGCAGAAGCTAATCGAGGTGGGTCAAGAGCACTAAAAATAAATGAAATCTGCTAGCCTTAGTTAAAAGAAACGTATTACAGAAAAGGCAAAAGAAGTTCATTAAGGCTGCATAGTAAATTCGAATCAACGTTTTGTTTATGGTAGCTGGTTGTTATACCAGTCTTCAGACGCTCAGCTACACTCTCAAAATAACACAAAGGTCTTTTTAATTTACTTTTTAGTTAAATAAATAAATAGCTTTATTGGTACATCCAATTAAAATGGGTCTTCCATACCAATTACAATAAAATGTAATATAAACAATTAAAATCTAAAATAAACATTTAAAAGTGATGAGAACTGACATTACCATATTATTAAAAACTATTGAAGGTCAATGGCTTAAAAATTCGTCAAGGGCACGTCCTTTAATGGCGTTCTTAAAAACATCAAATGACTCCATGTTTTTTAAACTTTCTGGAAGGTCATTCCAGAGCTGAGCAGCCCTATACGAGAAAGATCGCTGACCTGTTGCTGATCTAAAAAAGGCATATTAAGCTTATCGTTATTCCTAGTATTTCTTGTATGCACCTGGTTGTTAGAATGCAGGCCAAAAATGGAACAGAATCGAAAGGACAAAGAAGTAAACGGAAAATAAAAGCAAAATTTCTCAATTTTCGATATTTTAGGATGACTCTTGAACGTTTTGAATCCGATATATCGTGCTTTTAAATTTCGTTTCAATGGAAATCTGATTCTAATATCGAGAATACCCTTAAAAACATTGAAAAATGTCTTTTCTGTCAACCAGCAGAGATGTAATGGCTACGACAAAGACAAAAGACTCATTGGTGCTTGTTAGGTCTCTTCAGTGGTCGATCTGTCGTGTTAGCTGGCGACTGTTGAAACAAATTGTTAAAAATATTTTGACTACATAGTATTTAAACCTTGCTCAGCTGCAAAATGCTGTAATATGACACCTAGGGAATATGGCTGTGTGAATAGGATTTCTTTGTCAACAAGCTCCTTGTGTGCCTTAGTCTTAAGCACAAAATTCACAGTGCAATCCTCGTGATAAAAGGTTCTTCAATATCATTCATGTTTTTCTTTTGGTACTGTCTGGAAAGCCAATGAGATCAGCTATGACCATGTAAATTTCCGTATGCAAGTTCAATTTCAAGTTCAGTTTATTCACACTTATTCACACATAATATTAATTTACAAGAATAGAAAAGAAAAAAGAAAGGTAAAAACAAAGGAAAGCTAACTTACATTAATTAAACCATTTACCTCATCAGTTTTGTTTATCAATTGTAATGAATGTTTTTATTAACCTTAGTGCATGTTGAATTGAAGCTATTACAGCGGGCTTATTTTCCACGCCGATACATATATTAAATGGTGATTCAAATTGACTTGGATACGGTGATAAAAAATTAATAAGTTACATTTTATAAAACTAGCTTGATATGTAAACAATTGGTGCAAAAAAGGCAAGGAAACCACGTTTATAACTTACATATAGAACCAAATGATTTCAATGTCTGCCTCAAATCCGCGGCGTTTTAATTTAGACTGATGAATAACATTAATATATTGAGCACACTGCAAATCCTAACTAAATTCAGTCTAATGTGTGGAAACCATATCGCTTTAAAGCTAATGCAAAGTGGCATTTTTTCTTGTAAATTTGTTTTACAAATAAAAGCGTTGGTCAAAATAAATTTTAGGGTTGATCACTGCATGATTCGCTAAATTCAAAAGTCCGCCTTCAGTAGGTTAATCGATATAGCCTTATGAGCGTCATAACAACCTAAGGCGGGTAAATTACAACTGTATGACTGATACAAACAAAGGAATCGTATAATATCTAAGCAAAAAAATCAATGCCCTCCCCATAATAAAAATCCAGCAGAATATCAAGGTGCCTCAGTTTAATTAAGAGACGCTGGGAGGCATGGTATTTCTGCTATGTCATCTTCTTTGCTATTAGATCACAATACAAGGAGACCTCCTGAGGAAAGGATATGCCAGTTCAGGACCTACGATATTTCTACAGAACATTGAACTTTGTTGTAAAGTTCTTAGTACAAGTAATATACCTTTTTAATTTTCTCCACACAGCAATTAAAATTATATAACTATCTTCTTTTATGTGTTTCTAAAGAGAATGAAGTACCGCTTTTTATAATTAATAACTGTTAAACAAATTGGGTCAACGCATATTGGATAAACCCCAGGGCGTTAGTACTTAATTAAAACTTTGAGGACCTTCTGACTCCACTTGAAGCGCATATTAATTTTTCATTGTGCTCAAAATGAACGAACGCCTTTTAGTGGAAAATATGGCAGACATGCATCGAAGACAAAATTTTGTCTTAAGTTATTGCTGTCATTTCGGATACTCTTTTATATACTTTGTGGTCTGTCTTGAGATTTGTTCTGTTACATCTTGCAAAAGTGTTGCCCATTGCAACAAAACATCTTCAGTCCAAGACTACCGTTTAACGGACCATGTACTTCTCGAGCGCCGGGCAGAGTCTATCTTTGAATGTATCAAAGCGTGTGATAAGCATGGAACTTGTCGAAGTGTTAACTACAAATTGTCTGGCTTGGTTTGTCAGTTAAACAAAGCAGATGCCCATACTTCTCCGCACAGCTATATCCCAGCTAAAGGATACGTTTATGGTGATAATCCATGGCTGAAGATCAAAGTGGTAAGACGCGGCCAGTAAATAGCGAAATAGGAAAGAAAAAGCATAAGCCAAAAAAGTCGCCATTGGCTAACTCTGACGGCCATTAGATCTCTACAGACGGTACAGATCATCAAAACATGTACATTCAGTTAATTTTAGCCATTTATTCCTAGTCCATATGTTATACATACATTTTATTTGACTGGGTTGCTGAACTTTTACAGCTTATGAAGAGTTCTTGCATGAGTAAGTAAGAATCGCCCATAATCACTTGCAGTTTCACTTACAGTCTTGGTAGCTTGTAAAACTCACTGTTTTTTAGTTCCATAGTATTCATTTTCTTTCAGAAGTCTTGCGCGGACATCAAACAAATCGTGCCTGATGCAAAGTCTGGTTATTACAAGATTTATAACCAAGGCGAGGAGAAGAAGGTTTTTTGTGACATGGTTAATTATGGTACGATTGGACATGTTTAAATAGCTGCTATTTGTAATTAGTATATACACACTCAGTGATCTTGGTGTTTTGAGCAATCTGATTGATTCGCTAACTCTGGCTAATGAACATTATTCACCCCCTACCGAGTGAATAATGCGTAAGCCAAACAAAAATAGAGCATACTTTTGAATAAAGCATACTTTTGATTCACACTGATTTGAACGGTGTTTAAGGACTATTATTCTAGACTGTCACGAGGTTTTTTCGAAGATTAACTATAGATTCTATTCACCTCGATTTCAAAGAATAATTGTTAATTATTTATCAGTGGTTTGACATGCAAAACGTTTAATTCTTCTTAGTGCTGACCATTTCGCTTCGTTTTTATTTCTTCTTAAAATTTCCACTGTAAAATCAGTCATATTATACATTGAACTAGCTAACTCTTCTCTAATTGGCCGAAAGAGTACAGTGAATTTTCGAAATCAGCGCCCGCGACGTCATAACTGCAGATTATGCAATTGCAATGTCAAAGACGCTCAAGGTCACGGGTAATCATGTCAAGTTCGCACGCCTTGTGTTGTTTCTCGTCAGTGAAGAAGCAAAAACACGACTTACATTTTTAATCGCTCAATGCCTGATAATACAACAATTATTAGATTTGGTTTTTGTGATATCCAGAATAATCAAGGTCTCGGTAAGGGTTATCATGGGCACCGCGGAAATACGTTTTTTGGGACGCGATACAGTATTTTACGGGTCAGCGGTACACCTTAACAAAACTACAAAATGCCGGCAATTTTAAGTTGTTTTCGCACCGAGTCTTGACGACAGCGAAAAAAGCACAAAACTTAGAGCGCACACTGTAAACTTAGCTTTCAAATTGCGCTCATTTGTTGGATAGTTCTTGGTTAATATTATATATTGTGCCAAAACTAAACTGACCTTGCACACGGTATGAAATTGTTGTTGTTTCGTGAGAGTTACGCTCGCAAGCAGCGAGTCAGTGGTATGTTGAGCGCTACGGCTAAAACCAGGCAGCTTTTGTGTGGCAGTGGCGGCGATCTGAGGACACCAACTTCTCAAGTTTGTAGAGCTGGTGGGTATGAATCGATATGTCAACGGCATTTCGATCGCATTCATCGGGAAGACGACAAAACATGCTCGCATCTGTCCACTTGGGGGCACTCGCGTAAGTAAAACGGTCATCTACCGAATCATAGAAGGTACATGTACAACCTGGCTGAAGCAGTGCTTTGTATAAATCTGGGATACGTTGCTGCAGCAGGTGTAGGACTGAAGCCCCCAAAGGCTTATAAAAGTTGGTTTCCATTCGAGGAAGCACCAAGATATGTTTTATTACAAATATTCAATTTAATGATACTGTACTTCTGGAAGACTGGCGAAAATAAAATATTCCATTTTATATTTATTTTTGTTTCTTTGTCTCTTCTCATGATTTTGAATTATTAAAGTCATTTATTTCATTTTAGCGGCTCAAAAGTGTGAAAATTGCTTTAAACTAGTTGCAAGGGTGTTGGGGTTTGAGGGTTTCAGAGATAGAAAAAAACAAATACTCACAAGAGGCATGGAATCTGATCATCTTAAGAGGGGAGAAGGCCTGGCTAATTTTTTTTAAAAAATGCCATAAACTCTTGTTGATAACAACTCTCAGTTAAAATTCATGATCAATAAATGGATTTCAGTTTCAGTTATAAATATAGGTTACCCTCATTGTATTTACACAAGAATTTTATGATTATAAGGCCACCCAGGTTATGAGCCCTTTCTTAACTCATGTACAAATTACTATTACATTGGGATTTCCCAAAAGAAAACTTCTCCTGTTGAATATTTTTTCTCCTTTGGCTTAGCAGAAATCCTTTCAGATACTGTCCATCGATTATTTCCACAACATCAGTGTTGTAAACACACAGTATGAGAGAATACTGATCAATGCTGTCCATATGGCAATTCTACTCCTGGACATTCAGCCTTGAAAATGAGTCAGTTTACCTCTTTGATTGTTGGTGTATTTGAGGAAATTTCTGTGGAATACACAATTCCTCACTTTCTGCCTTTCAATTTACTGTCTTGATTTCAAGTGATTTGCAATGACTGGCAAAACTTGTTTTGGTAGTGTAACTTTGAAGTCTGCACAAAATTTCAGACCAAAAAAAAAAAATTGTTGAAGGTGAGTGGTGAACTGTGGGAGATGTGTGGCCTCATGGTTATTGCACTTGTCTCTGAATGTCAAGCAGTCTGGGTTCAAGAGCTGGCTGGGGACATTGTGCTGTGTTCTGGGACACAACACTTATCTCTCTCTACCCAGGTGTATAAATGGGAACTGGCTAACTTAATGCTGGGGGGTAACCCTGTGATGAACTAGCATCCCATCCAGCGGGGGGTAGAAATACTCCTAGTCTCTTCATGCCACAGAAACCAGGATAAGCTCCAGGCTGATAGACCACTTGGCTCCTATGCAGACTTTACCTACCTACATTGGTGAAATAAATGCAACAAATATTTATTTGAAAGAAATGCATCTGTTCTTTAATGCCCTTGTGAATGTTCAATTTTTGGAATGTTTGTAGATGGGACATAAACCATGAACCCGCGTGTAAGCCAATTTACCATAGGAAAAAAAGATAACCATGTTTTTCATACATGTATTGCCATAAGGTGCTACAATGTCTTGTAATAAAATTGTTACGAGTCAAGTGAGAATCTTGCAGAACATAAATACAAAGTAAATAAATACAAAGTTAATACAAAAGTATAGATGATGATGCAATATTATTGCTAATGAGGATCATAATCAATTTTATATTGATTCAAAGCATGTGATTGCAAAGATTTATAATAAAAATAAAATGGGAATGGGAATTTGCAGTGGCATTTCCATGAAGTGGCTCTTCATCCACTGTTTCCTGATCGAATTAGAATTTTGAAGTGTTGACTTTTGAGCACATACAATGTAAAAATTATTTTGTCTAGTGATTGAGCAAAGCTAAAGTAAAAAAATTAAATGAATGAAAAAACAACAACAGTTATTTATTTATATAAGTTGATACAATGTACATGCAAGATAATGAAACCGAAATCGAGTAAACATACATATGTCTGAGAAAGCTTCAGTTGAGTAGACCGAGTAAACAAAATAAACAGATGAGTTTCATTGAAGAGTAAATTGCTACCTCTCTGAACTGTTGAATGTGTTTTCGGCATCAAAAGTGAAATTTGACCACACCCCACAATAGGAAACTGTTTAGTGTAAAGAGATACTTGTTTGAGCATTTTAAAATAAGAAGTACTTACCTGTACATGCATGTACATACAAGGAAACAAGTCTTGAATCTTTTGTAAAATTTGCATTTACTTTCAACATGTAAAACAGTAAGCTTGTAAACAAAAAGACCTCAAGCAAGGAAAAATGTTGTCAATGAACCAAATATATTATTCACTAAAGCAAAAAAAATCACAGTATTTCTACTCTCTTCGCAAACATTACCATTTTATAGCCCTCTTCAATCTTTAATGATACGTTTGAATGAAATCAACAAGTGTTTTATTTTGACTACGAACAGACAGTACAAAAAATATTATTTAACCCGTTCCGAAAGGCGCAGAATACCAGAAAGGTGATCATGAGAAACGTCAAACAAGCCAGTCTTTAAAGACAAAATTCTTATTGTTTGACGTTTCTCATGATCACCTTTCTGGTATTCTGCGCCTTTCGGAACGGGTTAAATAATATTTTTTGTACTGTCTGTTCGTAGTCAAAATAAAACACTTGTTGATTTCATTCACACGTATCATTAAAGATTGAAGAGGGCTATAAAATGGTGATGTTTGCGAAGAGAGTAGAAATACTGTGATTTTTTTTTGCTGTAGTGAATAATATATTCGGTTCATTGACAACATTTTTCCTTGCTTGAGGTCTTTTTGTTTACAAGCTTACTGTTTTACATGTTGAAAGTAAATGCAAATTTTACAAAAGATTCAAGACTCGTTTCCTTGTACGTACATGCATGTACAGGTAAGTACTTCTTATTTTAAAATGCTCAAACAAGTATCTCTTTACACTAAACAGTTTCCTATTGTGGGGTGTGGTCAAATTTCACTTTTGATGCCGAAAACACATTCAACAGTTCAGAGAGGTAGCAATTTACTCTTCAATGAAACTCATCTGTTTATTTTGTTTACTCGGTCAACTGAAGCTTTCTCAGATATATGTATGTTTACTCGATTTCGGTTTCATTATCTTGCATGTACATTGTATCAACTTATATAAATAAATAACTGTTGTTGTTTTTTCATTCATTTAATTTTTTTACTTTAGCTTTGCTCAATCACTAGACAAAATAATTTTTACATTGTATGTGCTCAAAAATCAACACTTCAAAATTCTAATTCGATCAGGAAACAGTGGATGAAGAGCCACTTCATGGAAATGCCACTGCAAATTCCCATTCCCATTTTATTTTTATTATAAATCTTTGCAATCACATGCTTTGAATCAATATAAAATTGATTATGATCCTCATTAGCAATAATGTTGCATCATCATCTATACTTTTGTATTAACTTTGTATTTATTTACTTTGTATTTATGTTCTGCAAGATTCTCACTTGACTCGTAACAATTTTATTACAAGACATTGTAGCACTTTATGGCAATACATGTATGAAAAACATGGTTATCTTTTTTTCCTATGGTAAATTGGCTTACAAGCGGGTTTATGGTTTATGTCCCATCTACAAACATTCCAAAAATTGAACATTCACAAAGGCATTAAAGAACAGATGCATTTCTTTCAAATAAATATTTGTTGCATTTATTTCACCAATGTAGGTAGGTAAAGTCTGCATAGGAGCCAAGTGGTCTATCAGCCTGGAGCTTATCCTGGTTTCTGTGGCATGAAGAGACTAGGAGTATTTCTACCCCCCGCTGGATGGGATGCTAGTTCATCACAGGGTTACCCCCAGCATTAAGTTAGCCAGTTCCCATTTATACACCTGGGTAGAGAGAGATAAGTGTTGTGTCCCAGAACACAGCACAATGTCCCCAGCCAGGGCTTGAACCCAGACTGCTTGACATTCAGAGACAAGTGCAATAACCATGAGGCCACACATCTCCCACAGTTCACCACTCACCTTCAACAATTTTTTTTTTCTGGTCTGAAATTTTGTGCAGACTTCAAAGTTGCACTACCAAAACAAGTTTTGCCAGTCATTGCAAATCACTTGAAATCAAGACAGTAAATTGAAAGGCAGAAAGTGAGGAATTGTGTATTCCACAGAAATTTTCTCAAATACACCAACAATCAAAGAGGTAAACTTGACTGAAATAGACTCATTTTCAAGGCTGAATGTCCAGGAGTAGAATTGCCATATGGACAGCATTGATCAGTATTCTCTCATACTGTGTGTTTACAACACTGATGTTGTGGAAATAATCGATGGACAGTATCTGAAAGGATTTCTGCTAAGCCAAAGGAGAAAAAATATTCAACAGGAGAAGTTTTCTTTTGGGAAATCCCAGTGTAATAGTAATTTGTACATGAGTTAAGAAAGGGCTCATAACCTGGTTGGCCTTATAATCATAAAATTGTTGTGTAAATACAATGAGGGTAACCTATATTTATAACTGAAACTGAAATCCATTTATTGATCATGAATTTTAACTGAGAGTTGTTATCAACAAGAGTTTATGGCATTTTTTAAAAAAAATTAGCCAGGCCTTCTCCCCTCTTAAGATGATCAGATTCCATGCCTCTTGTGAGTATTTGTTTTTTTTTTATCTCTGAAACCCTCAAACCCCAACACCCTTGCAACTAGTTTAAAGCAATTTTCACACTTTTGAGCCGCTAAAATAAAATAAATGACTTTAATAATTCGAAATCATGAGAAGAGACAAAGAAACAAAAATAAATATAAAATGGAATATTTTATTTTCGCCAGTCTTCCAGAAGTACAGTATCATTAAATTGAATATTTGTAATAAAACATACCTCGGTGCTTCCTCGAATGGAAACCAACTTTTATAAGCCTTTGGGGGCTTCAGTCCTACACCTGCTGCAGCAACGTGTCCCAGATTTATACAAAGCACTGCTTCAGCCAGGTTGTACCTTCTATAATTCGGTAGATGACCGTTTTACTTACGCGAGTGCCCCCAAGTGGACGGATGCGAGCATGTTTTGTCGTCTTCCCGATGAATGCGATCGAAATGCCGTTGACATATCGATTCATACCCACCAGCTCTACAAACTTGAGAAGTTGGTGTCCTCAGATCGCCGCCACTGCCACACAAAAGCTGCCTGGTTTTAGCCGTAGCGCTCAACATACCACTGACTCGCTGCTTGCGAGCGTAACTCTCACGAAACAACAACAATTTCATACCGTGTGCAAGGTCAGTTTAGTTTTGGCACAATATATAATATTAACCAAGAACTATCCAACAAATGAGCGGAATTTGAAAGCTAAGTTTACAGTGTGCGCTCTAAGTTTTGTGCTTTTTTCGCTGTCGTCAAGACTCGGTGCGAAAACAACTTAAAATTGCCGGCATTTTGTAGTTTTGTTAAGGTGTACCGCTGACCCGTAAAATACTGTATCGCGGTGCCATTGTTAGTAGTCCCAAAATTTCTGTTTGTGCTTCTGGTTCCTTATAGTCCAGAAACTAATAACGTCGTGTATGCCGGATAGTAATATTGGTCACATGGGTGAGTGACTCTAATCCGAGGTTGAGGAAATCTCTTAAAAGCGGTGGTCACGGTAATGTTTCTTGCAATGGAAGTGAACACGAATTTGAATGCAATGCCACACTTGCAAAAATTACGTAGTAATTCTTCAGGAGCGTGCATTTTTCATGCAATTCTTCAGTCAAGTAGTTGCAAGTGCTTATTAAAGAAAATGCAAGAAATACGAAGATTAGAAACCGTTAGGAAAGGTCGTCCGAGGAGCCGCGAAGATCGTCAAAGTCAACCTGAAGCATTCCCTGCTGATTTCAATCGTACCAACTTTTTGTTTAATTTATAGCAAACATTCTCCAATCTATATATCTTATGATTATTGTTCCTCTGTTCATCTTTTAGGAGATTTTTCTATTCAGAGATTTTAATTGATACCGCTTCTAACCTGTCGATTCGCGTCTTCGATGGACAATACTGAATAGTTAGGTAACTGGGTGTTTTGCCGCATTTTCCGTCGGAGTCACTTTTCAGTCACGGTGGCCTCAATCACGAGATATTTTCGTGATTATAAATTTATATAATATAAATCGCTATAATAAATTATGACGAGAAGTCATGAGAAAAAAATCAGATATGGAAAATCTGATGCAATGGGACAACGACTGGCTCGAATGAAATTTGAAATCAGATTATTTATATCACAAAATGATTTGATCCATGAAAAATATGTCAGATTGATGAAAAACTCACCATTTAACAAAAACTTAAACTTACTTATGATTATTTTCCAGGGCTACTTATTTCAAATCTTCTAATCATCAGTTTCTAATTGAAAGGTCTGAGTGATAGTTTCCCGAATAAAAGGTTAAAACAAGGACTCGAAGATAAAATTTCAGTGGAATGGCAACTGATTTCGATCGAATTTCTGAATATCCTGTCATAAAGTCAACCGTAATTCACCTCCATCCTTAAAATCCAGTTTCTTCCCCAAAATACTTGTTTCATATTGCTCTGTACAGTCTCTGACTGTTTATCCAGTTTGTTAGTATATTTGGTGGCATTCGCAAGGAAAATTAGAAACTATAACTTTCCATAATCAGCCGGCCGACAGTATCTCCTTAAAACCTTGAAATTACAAAGCCTTGGATATTAAAAAAAAAAAGAAAAAACTTTTCTACTTAATTTTTCCATTGCCATTAAATTCTCTGAATCAAGTAATAAAGATCATACTCAGAAAAGAGGAACACGAACTTAAGGACGGTGCCTACTATTGTTATTGCGCATACGGTCTGCGCATCTCGAGATACTCGGATTTCCTATGGGTGGTGCTTATAATACAGGGATATTTTTGCGCGGTTTAAAACTATGCGGAGAAAGTAGAACTTAGCAAGTGCTCTTGGTATCCAAAAAGAAAATTCGGGGTAACCACGCATTATCAGAGATAATTAAGCTTCAATTGGGAAAAAAACGCCATACATTGCTTTGTATTTTAAAGCTTTTTACAAATATTGCTGATTAATTATCTTCGAAAAATGCGTGGTAACCCCCAATTTTTTTTTCGGATTTCAATAGCACTCGTTATGATTTGCTTTTCCCGCATATTCAGTGAACCGCGCAAAAATACCTTTGAATTAGTAGGCACCGTCCTTAAAGCTGTGTTTCTATAGTTCGTGCAGGTTTGGGAGAACACGAAAAAATTGTTAAAACAGTCGGTTACGACCTCTTGTTGGCAAAACATTTCTTACTTTCGTATACTTCCACTTACGTTTCTACAAATTCAAAGCGCAGAAAATTTTCTGTACCTTAGCATTTGCTTGCGAGATGTAAAGAAATATCATACTCACCTGAATATTCCATGAGATAAACTACGAAGGAACTTCAAGCAATAAAATAATCGCAGCAAACAGGAAAGAGGAAAAATATAAACATACCCAACAACACGACAGAAGCGTAATAAGGTGATAGCAGCTGAAGAAAAAGGGAAGTTGGGGGCGGAGAGGGATGGGACCAAATGCCATAAACTGAAACATCCCTGTGTCATCTATCGAGACATGCAATGAATGCAGATCACTTTACCTGATAAGCGCCTTTCGTTAAGACTGTATCAAAGGCTCTCGTCAGTTCATTTTAAACAAATGTACAAGCATCTTATATAAGAACTGAAGACTCAATTTTCTGATCTTTACCGGTACCTGGATAAATTAATGTCAAATTTCCTTAATTAATAATTAATACGTTATGATGTGGAAGGTGATCATGGAACATTTTGTCTACGTTTTATAGGCTACTGTATGAGAAAAGCTCTGAGCTCATATATCTACTCTCATGTTTCTTGTGAGAAGAGATTTACTACGTTATATATTTGAATGATTGTTTGATTCATCGATCGAGCGACTGAGATCAATCGCCCACTTAATTAACTTATACCACCCAAACTTTCCCTAGTTAATGGGTTTTTATATTCAAGTTAGGTGTAATGTTTGTTTACGATCATTTCGACAAATGTCTGGTTATAATACGGAATGAATATGAATTCTGCATATTTATTCAACAAGTCAATAAGCCGCCTACCAGGTGTCAGTTTATTTATCTTATTATAATCGATTACCGTGAAATTCTTGGCTTTTTCGTATAGAGTAGAGTTTAAACGTTTGTGTGGATACAAGATTTTTTTAATCCGTCCGTCAATTGCAAGTTTGCGTCCTTAACATAACTCGATACGAAATTTGTCATGTTTAATTTAATTCGGCTAGGAGTGTTCTAAAAAACAAACGAGCAGATGTTCTAACTGAGAGGAACTAAGTTCATATCGACTACAGGTAAAATTTGCAACTACTGAATTCTCTCTCAGTTTAACGGAAAAACATAAGAAAAAGATAGCATTACTTTATATTGCATTACTCAATGATCTGGAGGCTTATGCCATACAGAGTGGCAACGGAAAGTAGTGAAAATAATATGCTTGAAAAAAAAAAAAAAAAGAAAAACAACTTGCGAGCCCTATCAAAAAAGCACTTTCTTTGATATGGATATTTTTGAGACCTAAGCCAGCCGTCAAAAAATTCAGCAAACACCAGGGCGTGTGAAGCGCTCGAGCCTCACATGCCCGAAGGGTGTAAGCGTGCAGACCTCGCGTGTGAAGCGCGCAAGCCTCGCACACCCTTAGGGCCCTTTCGTTCGAATATTGACTGCTTCGCTCGCGTTCGCAAAGAAAATACGACTGTGTTTGCAGTCCAGGAAAAATGCTTCTCTGCTCTCGATTTAAACATCCGGTTGATCCAATTGCTCTAGTCCTCTTGATCACCGACAGAAAAAAATAATCAAGTAATTTAACACCTCGAGTTTAACGAGCACGATCACTGAAGTTAATTCCCTCAGCCACTATTCTTCCTGTTTGTGTTTTTGGATGCTGCATTCTTTTTTCTGAGGCAGCGATCTTTTAAGTCAGCCCCAAGTATCTCGACCTGTCTGGCTAGAGGGTCGCTATAGGCATAGCGGTTAAACTTTTTTTCATCAGAACTGAAATATAAAGGGTGGCCACATGTGTTACTCTTGGTGAATAACAAAAGTTACTCGCTCGGATCGAGAATGCTGGTTAGAAGAGTGCTTCACTGAAAAAAAGGAAATTGCATGTGCGTGAGACGAGCAGCTTTTGCCGATTGTTTCTTCTTAAGATTTCGGCCATGACGGCGATTACAGATGGGGAGGAACAGGACTTTTTGTCACAAGCTTAATATTGTACTGTCTTAGTTGTTATGCTTTGTGAAACTGACGTGACAGGTCATTTAATTAAAAACAAAGTATTGTATAACATTGCATTGCACTGCGTCCGTTTCCAGACCGTTCCCAGAAATTTACCTTATGATTTCAAACACGTCTACTTAACAGCCAAAACATACACTTGGCTTGAGCTATAGACCTTTTGTAACAGCATTTGGATGTACAAGTAACACCGATAGATCGGCTGTTAACAGATCCATAAAAGCTACAATGATAGGTGTTTTCCTCCATTTTGGACATGGAAAATACTGAAAAGCGCGGTCCTGGGATTGAGAATGGAGAGAAATGGTTAATGAAACAGTCCATTTCGATCAGACCGGTCCAACCGAGAAAAACGTCCGCCTCAAAAGGTGAACCGATTTTTTCGAAATTTTCCTGTTGGACCGAAATTTACAGAAATTATGGTTGAATGGATCGAGCTTATCTCGACGACAATTCTCACCGTGGCAATATCAGATGAAACAAAAACCATTCTTAGATGCATAGTCTCCTACTAGAACCTAACAAGTAAAAACTGGATAAGTTCAAATATTTACCCATGCAGGCAAGTGGCTCAGTTCGCCTGTTTCTTGCAATGGAATTGAACGCGAATTTGAATGCAATACCACAATTGCAAAAATTGCGTAGTAATTCTTCAGGAGGGTGCATTCGTCATGCTATGCTATTTCAAGTAAAGTTGTAAGTGCATTTTAAAGAAAATGCTAGAAATACGAAGATTACAAACGGCTAGGCACTGGCTAGGAAAGGTCGTCCGAGGAGCTGCGAAGATCGTCAAATTTAAGTCCACCCGAAGCATTCCCTGCTGATTTTAATCGTACCAACTTTTTGTTTAATTTATAGCAAACATTCTCCAATCTATATATTTTATGGTTATTGTATTTACATCGGTTGTTCCTTTGTTCATCTTTTAGGAAATTTTTCTAATCAGAGATTTTAATTGATGCCGCTTCTAATCTGTTGGTTCGCGTCTTCGATGGACAATACTCCGAGAGATTCAAAACGAAGCTTACACATTTTGAAGCTACACATTTAGTGGCTGACTGACATTGTCAATCTTCAATTGCAACAAGCTAAGCTTACAAGTGGAGAGAAGTAAATCCCAAAAACCGCTCCGGCGAAGATTTTGTGCAATTTGAAAGGGTGCTTTTCTCTGTGGTGATGATACTTTTAGTAGCTGTTCATTCACTCCTTCCAGAAAGTTTGATTTATCAAGTATTTCTCCTAATCATTTGACTCTGTCCTGGTAGTCGCGTGATCAAGTGAAGCACCCTAAGCCAAATGTCTCACTCTTGATAGCATTGCCGTTTTCTTTTTTACATCCGTTGCTATTTGAATTAAAATTCCATCAATTTACGACTTTCTTACTTTTTCTACGTCATATAACATTCCAGTACGACGTCTTAACGAGAAGCAGGATGTTATCTTTTCTAGTCAAGCAGGCTCGCTGAGGGCTTTTCACTACATGCAAAATAATTTTGATGTTGCCAACCACTCCCCTTGTGCGACGATGAAGATAAAAAAAAGAGAAAAAAGAAATAAATAGTTTTTTAACACTTCTGGCAGTTAGAAACTGAATAAACAGTGTAGATTTCAAACAATATTTACTAGCTAAGTCTAACTACAATAACAATGATAATAATTAGTATGATTTACTTGTATGTCCGATGAGTAATGCTCTGCTCGTGTATCGGTAATTCAGAGCAGGTTTATCCAGTCTCCCCAGTCACGTTATGTCATTTGTTTGAAAATTACTCTGCAACTTAGTCTGTATGTAGTTAACGTCCTAAAAGGTAATCGGCACCCGGGAGAATTATGTGGCTTTCGGATATTGCAATTAAGGTTTCAATCTAGTTCGTCGGGTCTGAATCATCTAGAGTGATGTGATATATCTTCGACCAGTGAGACTAGACTCTGGTTATTTCAGTGCTCCATGTTCATGAAATCTGTTCATGGTAATTGGGATATCCCGCAAGTCTTTCGTATGGTCTCTCGGGATGGGGTCCCGAGTTTCCCTTGGAATTATGTTGAGCTCATCTGGGGTCTCCCGGGTATTTTCAGTTCGAATGCTTTCGAGGTTCTCGGATTTTCCGTCATGAGTTCTTCACGCGGAACCGGTTGGATATGAGTCTGTCCAAGTTTCTTTGCGGATTCTGAGTTTCTGGGAGTTGACTTGGGTTCCTTCCTTTTTAGGGTACTTGAGCCGTTTCCATAGCTCTTGCGACATTCCAAGGAATCTCGGAACCCTCATCCCGAGAAACTACACAAAGAACTCACAAATTTCCTCACCATAAAAGCGCTAGCTGAGCCCTCAACCCTTGGAGTCGGATGGCAAAGTGGAAACATCAATTATGACATCTGTATGAAAGCCTTGAGTGATCAACTGGATGCTTTGTTTTTAAAACAGATAGACGCTCTGAGATGGCGTGATAATCTTCAACTACTGCATTTATTTATGGAAACTCAGAAAGTGGTCCTGATCTGCGGATACATGAACAGTAATACAACATTTCCATGGATTATAAAATTTCTGCTAACCCAGTTTAATCAGCCAATTTATGTTAACAATCAGTTGACTTGATTAATTTTATTAACCAACTTTTAACTACTAAATTAATCAACCAACTTCTAACTTAACTAATTTACTAACCAATCACCATAACCTGGGCAATCAATTTAACTACGGTAACTTAATTAGTAACTTAACTTCAACTTAAAATAATTTAAAATTCCATCAGCCACTATTAGCCACTATTCTTGCTGTTTGTGTCTCTCCCCTCTGAGGTCGCGATCTTTAGGGTCTGGCTAGAGAGTCACTATAGGCACAGCGGTTAAATTTTGCTTTTTTCTATTTTTCATTGGTTAATCAGAACTGAAACAAAATAGGTGTCCACATGTGTTATTCTTGGTGAATAACCAATAACATCGAGAATGGCAGTGGTTAGATAAGTGCTGCACAAAAAAGGAAATTGCATGTGCGTGAGCGATTGTTTCTTCTTAAGATTCGGCCATGACGATTACAGATGAACGCCGGGGACTATTTGTCAGAAGCTTATTGTACTGCCTTACTTGCCTTAAGTTATGTATAGTAGAATTAAAGTGACAGGTCATTTAAAGCCAATGTATTATATAACATTGCATGGCATTGAGTCTTACTGTATTGTATTTTGGTAAAATTTTGGCGGCAATGCAGACCTCTCAAGTCTCACGAGTTTGTCGTGAGACTCACGGTTTTCAGTTCAATCTCACGGTCTCACGACAAGACAGACAAATCTCACGATAAATAGAGGCGCAAGCTGACAGAATAAATTTTTTGTTGTTTAATTTCATTTTTGGCTTGCTTAGGTGAGTTTCTTGCGCCAATTCTGTGCGAATCCATAGTTAAACTTAATAAACCGTTACCCAGCTGTTCTGTCCAAGACGGACTGTCGTCTATGACCATTTATTAAAAACTGGATCATTGGATAATGCAATTCGAGAGTTTTCATTGGCTTAGCCATCATGGTATATGAGCCATCATACCATGATCTACAAAAATGGCGAGCGTGTGCGTGATTTTTTGGGCCTTTTTGTTTTTAGTGTAGTCTAGTTTTCTATATTTTGGGGGCGTTTTTAAAAAACACAATTATTCCACTCGCGCTTGTTGGATATTTATTTATTTATCTAACTTCGCCAACTCGTGGCAGGGACACCGCAAACAGCGTGAGCCAATTACTGCGGGCCCGACCCAATCCCACAACCCCAAGGCCTGACCACAACACTGGGAACTCCGTGCCCTACTCTTTTCGATGAGTGCGTGGGTATCTTTAACGTCCCCCGCTAACCATATAACACTGAAGATGCAGGAGACGGGGCCTACGGTTTATAGTCCTTGTCCGAGAAGACTTGAACGTCTAACCATTTGCGGGTGCCATTACAAAGGCAGCACGTTCTCCTCAGTTATTTAAAGACCCTGAGTGTTGGTCCGGCCGAGGTTTGAACCCTCGATCTCCCGCACGGCAGTCCGGTGCTCTACCAACTGAGCTAACCGGTCGGCGGTTGCTAACCGGTCGGCGGTTAGATATGAGATATGAGATGATTATAGCCAACTCGGCGCTACGCGCCTCGTTGGCTATCTCTCATCTCATATCTAACGCGCGCTCATGGAATAATTGTTAAATATAGCACTTGTTCCAAATTAGGTCATCATTACCAGTATCTCACATTTTAGTCACGTTTTCAAAATGGCGGAAGTTGAGGGTTTTTGTATCTCGTATTTTGCCGCCTTTAGGTTCATCGGCAACTTCCGCCATTTTGCAATGGTATTCAAGACTTCAAGGACAACAGCACGTGCTATTTTATTCTGATTATATTTATTTCTTTATATTTTGTTTTTAACAAAATTTTGATAACTTTTTTATATTTTTGTTTTTCACCTTGTCGCTGTAAAGAATCAAGACATTTTAAATGATGATGCATCGCATTTTAAGCTCGCAAGATCTGTGTTGAAGATGGCATCATTTAAATTTGCAAACCTTCAGTATTTTCATTCCACTTTCATAAATTTAAAAATTGTTAGGCGAGTTTTGAATGCGAAATGCGAAATAGTCGTTCACGCAGTGTTCACGTCAGTGATTGTTTTGTGATAAACAAAATATAGTTCACCTTCTCGCTTATATTTATATGCTTACAAGTAATGAAGAAATATCTAAAATTGAGAAAACATACCTTTAAAAACATCGACAGGTTTTTCTAGTTCCCTGACGGACAAGCCAGTCTTTGACAAAGGCCTCGTCCTTCTTGATGAACTCATCCATCTTTCGAAAACACGGGTGTCAAATGGCCGGGGGTCGCCCCGGGGTATGCTAATGCCCAACTCCCGGGCCGCGATAAAATTTGCTAATGCCCCACCCCCGGGACGGACAACTGAGAAAATGCCCCACGGTTGCCCGGGGGGGGATGGGCACCGCTGGAATTGATTGATGCAAAACTATTACTGTAAGCGGAGAAACCCCTTTTCTGTATTTACTAGCGTTTCCGAGTCGATTGACCTAGGCATTAGCCTTCTTATCAGAGTAACGGAGATGCTATTTTTTGTGGCTTGAGCGGCTTATACTTGATCAAATCATTTCGGGTTTTAACTGTAAAAAAATTCGTGTGCCCACAACATTCACTCGATCGTCTCAAAAACGCTGAAAAACCTTGGAAAGAGGTTACTCCACATACTGTATGTGTTTCGTCACCAAATTTTAAATCAGAACGGAAATATATAGAAAAAACATTTGTTTTACAGCTTTGCTTCTTTGTAAATTTGCCGTGATTACCCATAATACCCCTTAGAGCGTGAACTCGTCTATTGTAATTTTGATTATGTCTCATCCTTGGCTTCGCTTCAATTACTTTGTGCTACTTCGGAGAAGAGGAGAAAACTAATTTAGCTGAATGCAGACATTATTCATGTTGCTTGCATTGAAAAGTCACATGAAACGATGTTAAATGGAAAATCTAATGAAATTTAACTGTCCCCACAGTGAACGTTTCAGAAGACAAAGAGCTTTAGCGCCTCATCAGTCGCATATTTTAGACTACATACTCGGCTTTGTGACTTTAAGATTTGCATTCTTTTTTAGTGAGTCGTCAGGGCACGCCTAGATTTGCCTTTGTGCTTGCGAGCACGCTCAAATTTGTAAAGTTACATTATTCTCCTTCAATAGGTAAAATATGAGTCTTATATAAGTTTATTTGTGCAATATCACTGAGTAAATTCCTAATATTGCTTGTTTACCGGAACCTTTATTTTCTAATGAGGTTGTGTTGTAAGTTATCAACAAGAGTATTGCATGCTTGTATTTACATCATCCTAACTTTGTTATAATTCATCATGTAACATACAGAGTTACGTTTTTCGAACAAGATCATTCATCAAAGAATCTCGAATGGGTGTTGGCCATCTGGTGCTCCGGTCGTCAGTGTTGGGAGAGGACGATCAGACAAATACCATCCTGACCGTGCAAGCTGTTTTCATGTTTTCTCGCTTCCCTTTTTGCTTGTGGATCAGCTTTTTGTCTTGTTATTCGTTTTACGCTAGTACGTAATGCTGTTTTGTAACAAAACCAAAATTGAGTTCATTTCCTTTACACTTCTTTTTTCTTCCTTTTACATCTGTGGTGATGGGCAAATCCCTTTGCAGTGTACATGTATATATGTGAGGTGAGAGCGATACTCAAAAGTTTCTCTGTTTATGTCAATTGAAATCAGCGTTCCACTGTACTGCAACTCATGCAGCGCAACAAATGAAAAGCGTTCCTCTCATACTGTGAGAATTTGTTGCGACGTTCCTAGTAATTAATGAAGAGCAATACAGTTTCCAAATGTTAATGACGTTAGGAAGACATGCCGGGAAAGGAGTGGCCTTCCCAAGCCAGAAGCCTCCTCCTACCCCTCTCTTTGAGATGCGAGGTTTCTTGTGTGGCGGCATTTACTATTGTTTGGGAAAACCAATGCTGTAAACTGCCGCTTGTAAGCCCCCTCCTCCCCAACCCCGCCACGAGTATAGGCCCATCTATCTGCAAACCAAAACACACGTTCTTTCATTGTATTGAATTCGTTTTTTGTTTTAAAGCTCAATTACTCAATAAAAAAACCTATTTTGATCAGCATGTGCAGTTATAGCTCGTTTCAAAATGGTCCGAAATGTTTTTTCATTCCGGTAATAAGTCCCCTCGGATATAAACCCCTACATTTATGAGCCCATCTAAAAGCCCCGGGGCTTATAAGCGACAGCTTACGGCCGCTATGAAAAACACTGTATAAGCCCGGGGCATAATGCCGGGATATAAGAAAAGCCCGGGGTATAATCCCGGGGTATAAAACCTGGGCAAGGGCTTTACATTTTTAGTAGTAATTTTGTTTAAAAAAGCAGACATTGGGCTTAGACAAAAGATCTGATAAAACTCGATGTGACCATAATCTTCCATTTTCACGTCTCCAATTGCTACTTTTCAGGGAAAGTTCTAGTTTTTCTTTCTAAGACCGGGAAATTTTTTGATACGTTTTTCCGGTTTAACGCAATGAAATGTAACGCAATATTTGTTATGTGGCTCAGTAGTATGTGACCCGGGCATTGGATAAGAAATGTAACAAGGAATAAGGAATTACAGGAGCCCATGGGCTCCTGGGAATTATGATCTTATAAATGTAAATACAACTGACGAAAAATGTCTACTCGAAAATACAGTAAAAGTGTCTGATTATTTGAAAAATATCGCCCTGAGCTAATAAAGTGTTTTTCAGCCCCTAATTAAGATGGCACGCAGGCCGCATTCGTTCCACCTCACTGCATCTCTGCATTTCCGATTTTTCGCAGAATGGATAATCGTTATCGCACAAAATTATTAAAATGTTTCGTAAATAACTAGTGATGTCATAGGTTACGTTCGCAATGAGAGGTACTCAAGCTGTCGGCTGTCGAGTATAAATCAACTTCCACACACGTGCACACCTCAAGTTACCCCTCACCTCCCAACCTACCTGCTAAATTCGAGACAAGCCTTTTGTGAAGACGGTTTGTAACCACATGAAGGCGGGGGGAGATGGTTTGAATGATATTGTTCTGGGTAACGAGTTAACCTAAAGTTTCTTTTTTTGATTGGGAGAGGGGCCGAAGGTTCTTTATTTATTCATTCCTTCCATTGCTTTAATTTCGGGCAAAAAGTGTTGGAAAATAAAACCGTCCGAAATTTTAAGTGTCCGAACTATTTACGGTACAATATAAATGTATTTACATTTGGCGGAGCTGAACTGTCAGTGACAGCGACAAAGAATGTAAATATTTTCCTGTTGGCATGAAATGCTCGCGTGCTGCTATGCGTTAAGTTATTCTATTGTTGTAACTATATACATAGGCGTACGGGCACCCTCGGACTTGGGGGGGGCGGTGACCTTATTGCTCGAAAAATTACAAAATTCCCGAAAGTGTCAGTTGTATATACGTACTGAAATCGTAGTAAAAACAAAAACGTTCTCAATTCTTACGTCTAATGAAACTGTTATCATTACGGAAACACAGCCGAATTCCGATTTTTTGGAACATCCAAGCGGAACTGATGAAAATTGCTTTTAAAAATCGGACACTTCGTGAAATTATGGCGTTTGACTGAGGAGAGGGAAACGACTATTGGTTTGAGTTATCGGGAGGATCGAAAAAATGAGGGTTAGAGAAATCAGGATTCCACTGTAGTTATTTTGAAACATTGCATACTCCTAGCCTATGACTTCATTCGACAGCCTGGTAAAATCAGAAACTTATAAAAGAAACAGTTAATTGTTCCTCGTGCGAGAAGTTCAGGAAAATTTTAAACCGGCACTTTGCGGAGCCATTCAAAAGGGCTCTTTTCAGTGCCACCACAAAGACATAAGTCTTGGCAGGAGCCTATCTTGGTCGTCCTTTGCTTTCATCCTTTTGTCACTAATGGAAATAACATCATGGATTCCCACGGTACACATTTAATTGGCATATGGCTTTTCCAAAACAGAATACCTGCAATTGTGGATCCTTAGATCATTTGACCTTAACTCCGATTTGACAAGACAAACGCTAGTGAAAGTAACCTACAAGCCAGGCCTTGAGTGCCTTTTAGAATGCTTTCTCCCGAGTACTTTTGCCCGAATCATCAGCGTTTTGCCCGAAAAATCTCAAAATTTTCTGCGACTGGGGGGGCTGCAGCCCCCCCCCCCGCCCCCCCCGCCTCGTACGCCTATGACTACATGTATATATAAGGTTTGACGGGTTGTAATGTATTCATCTCAGCTCTCGAACTTTCAAATTTTAATTTAAGTTCATTTCATCTTGTTTGTCTGGTAATCTTACATCACCTCTAGCCCCCAGAGGTTAGTGCGCCTGCATTTGGTTGGGGAATACGTTCCCATTTTTCCCACTGGGTTTTTGGGTTTTCGTATCAGGCGGTTGCACAAGCTTTATGGCCTGAGTGGTATTTATTTACAAGTGTTATTGTAACTAATGTCTTATTTGAGCTTTGTAACGATACTCGGACGGCATTAAACACGCAGGCTCACAGTTCGAGCTGCACACCCATTCCTGTGTACGAGTCATGAATATAAATAGGAAACTGGTTTCCTCTATGCAGCTTTATGGAGCTAGATACTGTGTGAGTTCTTGATAGTTCCTTATTTTCCCGTCGGTGTATCTGTAACACATTGAATGTGCAGTAAAACCATCATTTTCACAGAACGCGTTTTCTAGGCGTATATTTGTCCGAAGTCAGATAAAAAGTGTACGAAAATTAAACGTCGAGAATTTTTTTACAAGATCACGTGTACAGGTATGTCACGCGAGGTCATTGGGGAAAATACCGCTTAGTGTTACCATAGTTAGTAACTACTAACTATGGTGTTACACGACGGCAGGAGCCCATGACGACGGATAAAAATGCGAAAATCCCACTCAGATATACCTACTTGTAAAAAAGACTTGGTAACTGGTTCACAAAATCCTATAGAAAAAAAAAAAGAAAATTAAAAGAAACGAGAATGAACTTTGCGCGACGAAGCCTTACGCAAATGTCCTCTTATGACTCGCGTGACGAGCCATAAGGAAATCTGCATGGGAGGTTACCGAAATTGCGACTTCCGCCAGTTCTTCGAATTAACCCCCATTCAGTTACCTTTTCTACTGCCGAGTTTACCTCGAAGAGATTTATCAGTGAACAACAGCTGCCCAGTTCTGAAGTTTAGCTATGTCCCGGGAGGGGGGGGGGGTACTCCCTTATATGGGCTATATAGGTATGTGCGGCCCCAAAGGGTATGGTTTTTCAGCCGTTTTAGTCATAAATAGGGTATCAATTTCGGTTGATTTTGACCATTTTGGTCATAAATAGGGTATGATTTTTGTACCCGAGCCTCAATATGGGTATTTTTTTAAGAAACCAAAAGAAAATTAACAAAAGTCCTTCACAAATTATGTTTACGGTAATTTAACTTTGGTCTGAGCTAGGGATCCAATTAAAACGCACGTCTGAAACAGGATTTTGATGCAAGGTTCAGGTCATAAATAGGGTTTCGAATTTTTGGTCAGGTCATAAATAGGGTAGGGAATATCGCAGATTTTGGTCATAAATAGGGTAAGGGTTTTGGGGAGCGGGCCGCACACCCCCACCCAATTTTTCTGGGAGTACCCCCCCGGGAGCTATGTTCAATGTTGCAGCTTTTGCGTTACACCACATTTGGAAGAGTCTACCAGCCCTCAATGGATGGTCACATGGATGTCACGCGTGATGATTGGGGGAAAGACCGCGTACTGTTACATGACATGACGGACATAAATATATATTCTCCTCAAAATGGCGACTTCCGACATTTCGTCGAATTAGCTTCCCCTGTTGCGTTATTTAACTGCAGGATTTACTTCAAGCAGTTACCATTTTTCGATGAACGGCTTTGGCTGCTGTCTGCTGTTGGAAAGAAGAAAATGTAAAACACTGAACTGAGAGTCGGGACAAATTATTGCCGGATTATTATCAAATCAGGTAAAGTGCTAAAGTACACTAGTCAAAACCTTTCAGTTTTGTAAACTCGAAAGCTTAGTGCTCAAGAAGCTGACCAATCGTTCAAGCACTAGAGAAACTTCCTTCCTAATCCTAAGACCTTCTTCCGAGTTTCTACCATAGTTGCTGGCTGTTGTTGTCGCTGTCAGCTTTTCAAATTAAAATTGCATAAGGTTGGGAGTATTTGAAACGGGTTCTCTAAACATAACTAGCTTGAAAGATCAATTAAGCTTACCAATGTAATGTCAAATCTTTCTGGTAATATTTTTAATCCTGGAATTTGATTGATTTACAGTTAACTTCTTTGTTTCGTTGTCTGTAAATTGAATAAATTACTTATGCACAAGATATGCAGCTGTGTCCAAGCTTTCTTATCATTTACCTGTCAGGTACTTAAAGCTTATTTAATTATAACCAGGATGATGTAGCACTAAAAGGAATAGTGTAACAGATGCAGACTATGTTTTTGTCAGGTCAGACTGAAACAGTGATATAACTTTCACTTAATATTCCGTGCATCTATTGTTGTCAACTCTTGTCTTTCAGCCCCCCTCCTCTTCAACCTCGCATACCTTTTGTTTTTAGGCAAGTACCTTCCCCTGTGCAGTAATGAGTGATGTCGTAAGTGTGCTCCCCAATGGTCACCCATTGTAAGTCACTGTCTCAAGGGTATTGTGTTCTTCCACAGAGAACAACAATTTCCTCTCATTAGGCGATATACATGAAGTACAGCTGTTAATTACCCAGAAAGGCATATTGTTGATATTGTTCCCTTCTAGGGTACTGCAGTGTAGCCAGTACTTTTTATTGCTGCAGAAACTTGCCTGGTGAACCGCAAATGCAAAACATGCGTCAATTAATTTTGACTTAAAGCATGCACCTGGAGTGGTGGATCCAGACCTCGAGCTAAGGTTGGGGAGGAGGTGCTTGCCATGCTGGCTTTTCTTCCTGCTGTGATTTGTTTTATTCCCAAAATAGGGGGGAGGGAGGGGTTGAGAGGAGTCCTGGATACCCAGGACCCCTCCCCTAGATCTACCATAGGCTGGGATAAATATTTGTTTAAAACAAAAGCACCTGTTTTCCTAAAACAGGGAATGTATAGGAATGTGTCATCATGTCCTCACAGGGGGACCTTTTTTCATTATCTGTGTTTTAAGTCAGGTGAGCCACTAGATTTTGCATGCTAATACTACTCACTCTTCATAGCTGTATGAATTGGCCAGGCATCTGAGTTTGTACTCATAAGAGTTGAGCTTGATGATATTAGCATTTAAATTATTTACTATGTTTCAGTTGAAAGAGACACAATGGACAGTCACTTCAGCAAGTTACAGGACAGTCTGATTGAGATCTGTGTTGTGGTGGGCATGGATCAGGATACAGGGCTTGTGCAAACCTCGTCACCTGAGGTATCTTTTTTTTAAACAATTATTACTAACAGTAGGTGGGAGGCTTTTGGCCAAGATCATTTTTTTGCATTAAACTCACAAGATCAGATAAAGGCTATTATTATTCATTCAAAATATTAATTTCGCTGTTTCTGATTGTTTAAAACGGTACCACACATATAATTCACCATAATCAGCTGTTGTTGACCCAATTTGGAACAATTTTGTGACATTGAACTAATGGCATCAAAAGTGCAGCCCACTGTAGATTATTGAACGGATGACCCCAAAATGATGTCAAAAGTGCAGTCCGCTGCAGATAATTGAACCATTGAACGAGAAAACCTGGGGATGAGGTTGCATTATTTTTGGTGAGCAAAAAAACAAAGAGCTCATTTTCTCCTTTTAGAGTGTGAAATTATTTTGAATAAATAATAAAGCAGTTATTGAATTCAGCTTTTGTAGGATATGACAAATTATGCAGATCTTGGATCAGATTTCTTTGATCTGTAGATTTCTTCATATCCTACTCAGCCTCATTCAATAATTGCTTATTATTATTCATTCAAAATAGCTGCTGTTGACCAAATTTGAAAAAGAATCTTTGTCATATTGAACCAATGACGTCAAAAGTGCAACCCACTGTAGATTATTGAACCGTTGACCAAGAAAACCTGGGGACGAGATTGTGCTGTATTTGGTAAGCAGACAAACAAAGTCAAGAGCGAAATGGTGAAACTCTTTTCAAGGCTGTTACCTAACAATATTTCAGGGAGCCCAGAAGGGCAAAAGCCAAAAAGTTAGGAGCCCAACAGGTAATGTTTTGGGAGCTGCTGCAAAAATTTAGGAGCCCAAAGGACTTTCTTGGGTGCCCCAGGCTGCTGGGCTCCTGTTGGGCAGCAGCCTTGCTTTTAAGAACAGGGAAATATTGTGAATGAATAAAACAGCAATAATTATTATTGAATTCGGTTATCGAAGGAAATGAGGAATTCTGCAGATCTTGGAGGGTGTTATCCACCTCGTCCTTCAGCCTCTATGAATAACACCCTCCTTGATCTGGAGAATTCTCCATATCCTACTCAGCTTCATTCTTAATATCCAGGTATCTTTCTTGAAGATGCAAATATGTATTTTCCTAATTATTTTATTGTTCACAATGGAAAGTATTACATGTAGATGAAAAGTTAGTATTATTTTAGCCCTGTGCATTTTCTGTAAGGTGTAATATCAGTGTAAATAAAAAATACATGAAGGATACCTGTCCTTTGATGAAGACTGTGCATTTATAACATATTTTCATGGAGGTTTTGTTTGTCAATTTTTTAACAGAACAGAAAAGTCTCAAAGGCCAATAAGACTGACCCTCACCTATTTAGGACAATGTTTGAGACCCATGTATTGGCTGCATTGTCTGGAGAAGTTGCCTCATTTCCCTTTTCAACATCTGAATTTCATGGTAAGGTTCCATTCTAGGAATTAAACAACTTAAAAGAAAGGTTACTCACCTGATAACACTTGGAGAGAGGGGGACTTTAGAAAGTTCTTAATAAATTTTAGCAAAGTATGGAACTAAACTTGGTGTCTCCATCTTTTGGGGAGGACTAATATTTTATTGCTGAAGTTTATTGATCAACACTGCCTTTTGATCACAAATTGATATGCATTTAACTGGACTCCCAGGAGTCGTAGGATACAGTGCTCTTCTTTCAGCTAGACGTGGTGATCATGATCAAGTACATTGCATAATCAGTCTATTATGATCAATCATGGTTTACCCTGCAGTTTTACGGGCTCCATTAATGTAGAAGAAGCACTGTGGCCTAAAGGAAGGTGCACTGTACTTCAGATCTAACAGTCCATTTTCAGCCCTTACCAGGATCATTGCATTGCGCTTTAGGGCAAGACACTTTACTCTCACAGTGCCTCTCTTCACAAAGTGGTTAAAATTAAATTTAAAGGGGTATTGGGGTGGGGGTGATAACCCTGTCGTGACCTACAGTAGCATCCCATCCAGGGAAAAGGGAGGATCCTTGGTAGAAATACTCTTCTGGAGCCATGTACATGTAATGCTAGCTAGAGAAGCTGAAATAAGCTCCAGCCTGTCCTGACACAGACTGTAATGTACTGTTACTGTAACCAATTGCAGTCAGCTCTCTCTATGATGTATACGTACAGTACTGTCAGACCGGTCCTAGTTGCTCATCTTAGAGTGGTGCCTGGCATATAGAGCATCAGGGTACATTATGTAACGTGACACCAGTATATCTGAAATAATAATTAAACTGAATTAACTGATGCACAATGAATACAGATGTGGATTAAACATCTGATTTTATACACTCATCATCATCATCATCATCATCATTTAGCCATAACCCTAAGTGGGTATTGGGCCAGACACACTCCTTCATCATGTCACACAGTCACGAGCAGCCACTGTTGCCTCGCTCCATGATCCAAAAACCAATGCTGTTCTTCTTTTCTGCGGTTCTGCACCAGATCTCTTTTGGTCTGCCACAACTTCTTCTTTCCTCTGGGGTCCACGTTAATGCTGTCTTCGGATGCTTAGTTGGGTCCATTCTGAGAACGTGGCCGATGAACTTCCAGTGTCACCGGAAGATTTGCTCACTGATGGTACTGATAACTAGCCTGCTTTCGAATCTCCTCATTTGATATTTTCATAGGCCAATAGATCTTTATGCGCCTTCTCAGACTCTTATGTAGAAATACGTCTAGCTTGGCCGCATCTCTTTTAGTGATACGCCATGTTTCACAGCCATATAACAGAACAGCTATACCATTGGACTTAAAGATCTTCAGCTTAGTTTTCAGTTTCAGTTGACTGCTCTTCCATTTGTGTCTAAGCTTGCTGAATGCTGCTCTGGCTTTTCCAATTCTGCTTTTGATGTCTTAGTCTGAACCCCCTTCCTGGGTCACTGTTCCTCCTAGATAAACAAATTTCGACACCGTGTCCAGTTCTTTTCCATCAACCTGGACCTTTCTGTCTGGGGTGTTGTTCCAGCACATCATCATGGTCTTTGCTGTGTTTATCTTGAGGCCCGTCATTTTAGCATAACGTCCCAGGTTGCTGACTTTAGTCTGGATATGACTTCTACTGCTAGAGATCAGTGCTAGGTTGTCGGCAAAGTCAAGATCTTCTAGGAAGTTGTTAAACTTCCATCTGATGCCTGTGTTCACATGTTTGGTGGTCCTCCTCATAACCCAGTCCACAATAAGCTGAAGATCTTTAAGTCCAATGGTATAGCTGTTCTGTTATATGGCTGTGAAACATGGCGTATCACTAAAAGAGATGCGGCCAAGCTAGACGTATTTCTACATAAGAGTCTGAGAAGGCGCATAAAGATCTATTGGCCTATGAAAATATCAAATGAGGAGATTCGAAAGTAGGCTAGTTATCAGTACCATCAGTGAGCAAATCTTCTGGTGACACTGGAAGTTCATCGGCCACGTTCTCAGAATGGACCCAACTAAGCATCCGAAGACAGCATTAACGTGGACCCCAGAGGAAAGAAGAAGTTGTGACAGACCAAAAGAGATCTGGTGGAGAACCGCAGAAAAGAAGAACAGCATTGGTTTTTGGATCATGGAGCGAGGCAACAGTGGCTGCTCGTGACTGTGTGACATGACGAAGGAGTGTGTCTGGCCCAATACCCACTTAGGGTTATGGCTAAATGATGATGATGATGATGATGATGAGTGTATAAAATCAGATGTTTAATCCACATCTGTATTCATTGTGCATCAGTTAATTCAGTTTTTATTATTTCAGATATACTGGTGTCACGTTACATAATGTACCCTGATGCTCTATAAGCCAGGCACCACTCTAAGATGAGCAACTAGGACCGGTCTGACAGTACTGTACGTATACATCATAGAGAGAGCTGACTGCAATTGGTTACAGTAATAGTGCATTACAGTCTGTGTCAGGACAGGGTGGAGCTTATTTCAGCTTCTCTAGCTAGTGTTACATGTGCATGGCTCCAGAGGAGTATTTCTAACCAGGCTCCTCCCTTTTCCCTGGATGGGATGCTACTGTAGGTCACTACAGGGTTATCACCCCCACCCCAATACCCCTTTAAATTTAATTTTAACCACTTTGTGAAGAGAGGCACTGTGAGAGTAAAGTGTCTTGCCCTAAAGCGCAATGCAATGATCCTGGTAAGGGCTGAAAATGGACTGTTAGATCTGGAGTACAGTGCACCTTCCTTTAGGCCACAGTGCTTCTTCTACATTAATGGAACCCGTAAAACTGCAGGGTAAACTATGATTGATCATAATAGACTGATTATAAATGCAATGTACTTCAAGATCATGATCATCACCACGTCTAGCTGTAAGAAGAGCACTGTATCCTACGACTCCTGGGAGTCCAGTTAACTGCATATAAATTTGTGATCAAAAGGCTGTGTTGATCAATAAACATCTGCAATAAAATATTAGCCCTCCCCAAAAGATGGAGACACCAAGTTTAGTTTCATACTTTGCTAACTGAAAATTTATTAAGAACTTTCTAAAGTCCCCCTCTCTCCAAGTGTTATCAGGTGAGTAACCTTTCTTTTAAGTTGTTTAATTCCTAGAATGGAACCTTACCATGAAATTCAGATGTTGAAAAGGGAAATGAAGCAACTTCTCCAGACAATGCAGCCAATACATGGGTCTCAAACATTGTCCTAAATAGGTGAGGGTCAGTATTATTGGCCTTTGAGACTTTTCTGTTCTGTTAAAAAATTGACAAACAAAACCTCCATGAAAATATGATATAAATGCACAGTCTTCATCAAAGGACAGGTATCCTTCATGTATTTTTTATTTACACTAATATTACACCTTACAGAAAATGCACAGGGCTAAAATAATACTAACTTTTCATCTACATGTAATACTTTCCATTGTGGAAAATAAATTAGGAAAATACATATTTGCATCTTCAAGAAAGATACCTGGATATAAAGAATGAAGCTGAGTAGGATATGGAGAATTCTCCAGATCAAGGAGGGTGTTATTCATAGAGGCTGAAGGACGAGGTGGATAACACCCTCCAAGATCTGCAGAATTCCTCATTTCCTTCGATAACCGAATTCAATAATAATTATTGCTGTTTTATTCATTCACAATATTTCCCCGTTCTTAAAAGCAAGGCTGCTGCCTAACAGGAGCCCAGCAGCCTGGGGCACCCAAGAAAGTCCTTTGGGCTCCTAAATTTTTGCAGCAGCTCCCAAAACATTACCTGTTGGGCTCCTAACTTTTTGGCTTTTGCCCTTCTGGGCTCCTTGAAATATTGTTAGGTAACAGCCTTGAAAAGAGTTTCGCCATTTCGCTCTTGACTTTGTTTGTGTGCTTACCAAATACAGCACAATCTCGTCCCCAGGTTTTCTTGGTCAACGGTTCAATAATCTACAGTGGGCTGCACTTTTGACGTCATTGGTTCAATATGACAAAGATTCTTTTTCAAATTTGGTCAACAGCAGCTATTTTGAATGAATAATAATAAGCAATTATTGAATGAGGCTGAGTAGGATATGAAGAAATCTACAGATCAAGGAAATCTGATCCAAGATCTGCATAATTTGTCATATCCTACAAAAGCTGAATTCAATAATTGCTTTATTATTTATTCAAAATAATTTCAAACTCTAAAAGGAGAAAATGAGCTCTTTGTTTTTCTGCTCACCAAAAATAATGCAACCTCATCCCCAGGTTTTCTCGTTCAATGGTTCAATTATCTGCAGCGGACTGCACTTTTGACATCATTTTGGGGTCATCCGTTCAATAATCTCAGTGGGCTGCACTTTTGATGCCATTAGTTCAATGTCACAAAATTGTTCCAAATTGGGTCAACAACAGCTGATTATGGTGAATTATATGTGTGGTTTTAAACAATCAGAAACAGCGAAATTAATATTTTGAATGAATAATAATAGCCTTTATCTGATCTTGTGAGTTTAATGCAAAAAAATGATCTTGGCCAAAAGCCTCCCACCTACTGTTAGTAATAATTGTTTAAAAAAAAGATACCTCAGGTGACGAGGTTTGCACAAGCCCTGTATCCTGATCCATGCCCACCACGACACAGATCTCAATCAGACTGTCCTGTAACTTGCTGAAGTGACTGTCCATTGTGTCTCTTTCAACTGAAACATAGTAAATAATTTAAATGCTAATATCATCAAGCTCAACTCTTATGAGTACAAACTCAGATGCCTGGCCAATTCATACAGCTATGAAGAGTGAGTAGTATTAGCATGCAAAATCTAGTGGCTCACCTGACTTAAAACACAGATAATGAAAAAAGGTCCCCCTGTGAGGACATCATGACACATTTCTATACATTCCCTGTTTTAGGAAAACAGGTGCTTTTG